>JASDQU010586273.1:37758-76164 GCA_032191745.1 Picea mariana | reverse complement strand
AATACATGAAATTATAAACCATAAACCTTATAACCATTGTAACCCTTAAACTTTACTAAACCTAACATTGATCCCTTCCAAGCCATAACAAATAGCTCTTATAATCTTTAATCCTTATAAATCATAACTCCTAACACATAAAACCCTAACCCCTTTAACCCTTACCGATATTACCCTATTCGTAAAACACTAAATCCATATAATCCATATTTGTAAAAAACTAACCCCTTACTGCCATGACTTCTAACCCCTCACCCATATAACCCATTACACACGTATCACCTAATTATTAACAACTATAACCCCTATAAGTCCAAACATGTATACTCTTTAAGTCCTTTAACTAATACCACCCCTAACCTCCCTAACCATAACTCATGTAAGCACATAACCATTAATATCTACCCTTTATAATATTTATAACCCATTACACCTCATCTAGTTTATAATTCATTTAACTTTTAATAGTTATAACCCATTATTTCCAAATACCTATAACGTCTTCATCACTTAAATACTAAAATCCTAGCATATATAACCCCTAAGAATTATCCCCTATAACCCCTAAATATGTGTATGTATTACCATTAACACTTAACACATATATCTTTTATCCATAATTAGCGCCTATAACCTCTTCCTCTAAACCTTTAGAAGGAGTGAAAATAAACCATAAAATAGTTCAATAGCACCAAATTACTAAATCACACAGAAAAATTTTAAGTACTGACCTTCAAAATCTCAACTATGTAGAGTCTGATCAATTCAATGTTTCTCTTCTTGAAAGAGAATTGAAATCAAGATTTCATAAAAACCAGAACACCATTGCATTAGAACACCTGAATGATTTTTGCAACTGTAGAAAATGATTTTCATAACTATAGAAAATTTGTCGTAACTGGGATATATAAATGATTGATTTGTCTCAAATGACCATTTGATTCCCACACGTGTCCTTGTTGGTCGCTAGAGCGACTAAATGGTGGTTAGTCGCTAGAGCGACCAAGATTCGTCGTTAAATCGACCAACCTAGAATGTTGGTTGCTAGAGCGACCAACATTTGGACCCTGAAAAAAAAAGATAAATTTAGTACAAAAGATGCAAAACAAATACGCCGAACTTCTAAACCGTCGTAATATTTCATCGTAATTTGCACCTAATGTAGTAGTGTGTATAGTTTGAAAATCCTTGTCCCTTGTTTCAGTTGTTCCTCCTGCCACCATTGGTTGATGTTCTCCTTGAAAGTGGGATGTTCAATCCATAATTTCTCAAATATAAATGGTCTATTATTCAGAGTGCTTTGAAAGTTTGCTTCCAATTGACCTGGCCAATGGTCTAAACCCCCCCATGGAAGGATGATGTATTTCAAAGCTAGTCCCTACAGTATGATGGATTCTGATACCAAGAATCTGTCTAGCCTTGTGGCTACTTGGTGGTGTTTTAGTCATTTGTTATTCCAGGTAAACTGGCCATTGTTGGTCCCGATGTCCACCATCTCCACTGTGTCAATGAAAGCTGAAAACTCCTATGCATCTCTATCCATTCTCATGGTGCTCCCTTTTTTCTCTGCAAGTGTAGTAATGATGTTGAAATCCATTTCTAGGGTCCGATGGAGGTTTCTCGTTCTGGCCTTTAGATTTTCTAGGTCTAGGAGCATTCTCCTGTTACCTAAGATTTGCATGTTAACCGAAAGTGTGTGTCTCGTGGCTTCGGATGCTAGTAGGTTCAACAATTGTGGGTTCCACAAGATGAGAATACCGCCTGCCATCTGTTGGCCTTTGACAACTAGAATCTTGTACTTACTCCATTGTTTTATACTAATTGTTTCCATTCTGTCTATCATGCATTTTGTCTCTTGGATGAAACAGTGGCCAGGTTGTTCCTTCCTCAGTCTATTTTTAAGAATTCTTTTATTTCATGGGTTTTTTAGGCCTCTTGTATTCCATGTTATAATATTCATTTAAACATGTGGGGGGGGAGTTGGGAAAGAGATTTTTAACATTACCTGAGTTTATCAGTAGGGCTCATAGTTCTTGTAGGTCTACGTTGTTTGACTTCCTTCCCTTTTTTCTCCTTGTCTTCTTGGGTGAATGTTGTGGTTGTCCATCATCTTTTTTGATTCCCAGGTTCCCTATCTCGCCATGCGTGCATTTGGTCCCTCTGGATTTTTCTTCTTCGCTTAGAAGGAAAATGTATTAAATGTGATCTAGTTGTTGCGCTGGCACATTGTCTACTCCCTGCCTTTTCCATTGCTCCAATATGTTATGGATATCTATTCCTTCCCTTTCCACAATGTCTCTGAGATCAGGATCTTCCATACCTAACTCACTTGGTGTCATCTCCGAGTCTCCATATGCCTCTTGCATTGGGGTGTTGGCATCTTCATTTCCTCCTTCTATAGGACTTGCACTACCTCCCCGTTCTCTATTATTCCCTGTAATATTTGTGTTCTCCTGAGTTGCTTGTTCCCTAGCTTCTCTAGACTTTGTATTTTCCTTTCCTCCTTATTCCCCTTGGTTATCCTTGTCCCTCCCTTCTGTTCTAGTCCTAGCTTCCTGATTTCTTCCTTTTGGGGATTTTCTTTGCTTTTTTTTTGCTTTGTTTTTGTGATTCGGCTTTACAAACCCACCCTCATCCTACTGAATTTTCGTGTTTTCCATTTCTTGTTTTTTATTGAGAGATAATTCTTTGAACAGGTGTCCATGTTCATGGCATATTCTGCATCTAAATGGGATCTGCTTGTAGTTGATGCTTTGTATCCATTCCTCATCTCTAAATTCCAGGATTATGGCTTCTGGGAGCACCCCCGAAACATCCATCTCTATGGAGATCCTTGCGTAGGAGGTATATCTTCCTTTTAGGGTTGCTTCCAATGTCTTAACATATTTCCCAAGCTAGTTCCCTATTGCTTCGAAGGTGGACGACAACCAGTAGTCTAGTAGTAAGGAGTAGAGTCTCAGCCGGACTAGGACATTTTTAAAGGTTTCTTTCTCTCGGGAGAAATTTTCCTTCCACAGCCACATGTAAATCCTTGTTGAGGAGTGGAAGTATGGCCCCCCCTCAAAGACATTATCCTTATCATCCAGGTTCATGAAGACTTCTGTGAAAAATCCTTTCAAGCCCAGGTGGAATTCCAGTTCTTTACTTGGCTTCCATTGGTATTTTATCTAGTTGCACAACATTCTTTCTATGGGCCACAAACCCATGAACTTGTAGATTAGTGCATGTGTATTCATCTGGTCCTGATAAAGTTTTGTTTGTGGGTCTTCTAGTATAACCTTGGGTATCAGTGTCATTTTAGGTTTACACGGGTTATGCCCATCTGCCCCACTAGGGTTCACTGGTTCTTATGCATCCTTCTAGGTTTCTCTTGCTTCTTCCCCCACGCGATCCCTCTTTTCCTAGTTTCTCTCCTGATTCTTTTTCGATCCTGATCTTGAGGTGCTTGTCAGCGGTTCTTTGAAACCTACGCCTTGTGGGCCTTCCCCCCTATCCACCACTGCCTGCTTGTATGAGGGGGTTCCACTCCCACCCCCTTTGGTAACCATTATGTCCGCTTCTAGGACTGTGACTGTCAAACCCTAGCTTGCAGTTTCTCTAGAGCAGTTTTTCAAGAAAGGCGTCTGACCCTCTATATAGTATATATCAAACACATGATGATCTGGCTAAAAGTACAAAGGAAAATGCTTGAAGGGATGTGGTTGGATCAATGAGACCTTCCCTATGCTTTCCCATTAACTTAAGCATTTATACTTGGAGGTGGATAGTAAGAAATTAACTATGGCCATGATAGAAGGAAGAAAGTGCTCAAGGTTTTAATACACAAGGGAAATGAGCACAATTATGGCATTGCAGAAGTTTGGGTTGATCATTAACTTTGTGATACTGCTAGTCTTTGGATGGTTACCATGGCCACTTGATTATAGAGATATCCTTTGTCTTATAATAGCACTCAATTCATGGATCGATAAACCTATGCTAGTTTGTGGTGCTCATCGTGTTTAAAATTTTATCTTTCTAAAAAACTTTAGCTATGTTTTTTGTTGCGGTTTGGTTTCAAGTTTGTCCCATTGGCACTATGGGTTTGGTTCTTGTGCCTTTGACATTATGTTTTTTTATTCATTGGACAATGCTTAGTCACTTATCCGTGAAGAATTCTAAGATATCATGTACAGGGAGACCATGTAAGTGCAAGCGAGCTAAGAGTTTGGAAGAAGGGGAGTTTGAGGAAGTAAAAGATAAACCTTGCAAAGGTGGTTGCAGAGGTTTATCCTACTCAATTCTCAACAGAGATAAAATGTGAGGTGACAGTCATATAGGAATAGTTAAGGAATAAGTGGGAAAAAACTTTAAGTGCTAGTATTTATGCAAACCTGAAGGCCTAGATCCATGATACCGACCACTCTAGGAATAGAGATTCTAAATATACTTTAATGCTAGAGCTATATTGGCAAGTCAAGTGGCTAGTTCCATTTTCATTTGAAAGAAAAGGCAGTTAAAGTTCCAATTTTTCTAAAATCATATATACAATATTCACAAAAGATACATGATGATGAGTTAACTTAACTTGATAGCAAGTGTAGTAGTTTGATCTTTTTTATGTAGGGTTCAAAATCCTATAGTGATGAGGTCTAGGATGTGGAGGTGGAGACTAAGGTTTCCAACACTAATCAAGCAAGGATATGGAAATGGGAGGAAAAAATTAAGGGAGTGGTTTAGATGAAGCACTATTTAGGCCCAACTTCTTCCTTGCAAGAGGAAGACACCTCCCTAGTCTTCATAAACGTAGAGGAAGACTCAAAATCTTAAGCCTCTATGTGTTCAGGTTTTTGTAGTCTTTTATCTTGTTGATATTATCTCTTTTAAGTAGATATCCTACAAGGTCTTTGACATCTAGTTTACAGTTAGTAGGTGGATTTCCTTTGGGAGACATTTAGGCTCCAAAATTGTTATCTTATTTTCTTGAAATCTGCAGGTTGTCCCATGGACAACTTGCAAATAACACTAATTATATTTTGCTTGTACATATTAATATATAAATAACTATATTACAAAAAAAAAATACTCAATGCATCCATGATGGAGTTGTAAGAAATAACTGTCCTAGTCTTTCTATATAAGAAATATGACCCTCGTATACATATAAAGGACTTACTATCCATGATATCATAAGTCCTTCTCATTTTTTTTTAGCTCTTAAGTTATGATGATGATACTTGTTCTCATGTTCCATGTTTTTATTCTTGAATCAAGCAATCCTTGAAGGGTTTTTTAGTTTGTCTTTGTGCATGCAATGCTTTGATAAGATAACAAACAATGAATACTATGAGAAACTTGACAAATGTGAAAGTGACATCATGGAAAATATCAAAAAATGTTGTTTTAAATTTATACATATTAATAAACTAAATGTCATAATGAAATTAAATTTTCTAAACAAAATTTAATTACAAAAATGTAAAATTTCTATTAAAACTTAATTGTTGAATGATAGATTTTTAAGGAAAACATTATGTGAAGGGTAATATGAAAAAAAAACAAAGCCATTTTGACATGTAAAAACAAAGACAAATTCCAGCTCTTATGAGATACATATTCATGGGAGTAAATTAATCCTGTAGAAAATGGACTCTCTTTCTCACCACAAATTTAATCTTGTAGAAAATGGACTCTCTTTCTCACCACAAATTTAAAAATAACTTGGTAGAAAATTCAAACATATGAAAATATTTACCATGATACAAACCAAACTCATTGTGAAACAATACTTTTAAGAGTTTTACCTAATTTTGAACCTTAACATTTTAAAGTTTCTATTCATTGCATTCTAAATATTGAAGGAGAAAACAAGATATCCAATGCATTCTCCTTATTTGAAGGACTAACATGTTGGGATTTCTAGAATCCATTTATACGTCTAACTTGTAGAGGAGATGAGAGTCTTTGATGAAATTGAACTTGGGGATCTACACTAAGTTCACTATGAAATTAGGTCTATGAGGCCTATATATAACCCATAAAACTATGCATGAGGTGGAAGGTGGGGAGGTTAGTGTTGTACATATTTCCCTTTGGGTATATTCCATTTAGGTTTTAGACACTTGGTCTATTCAATGGGTACACCTACTAGATTCATGAAAACGATAATAATAATAGAAAATATTTCTTACCATAGCACTCAATGTTTGAGTTTTTTTTGGAGACATACCTCTATTCGGGAACCAACAATAAAAGGCTTATCCCCTTTATAGGAATCCTTAATGGATTTAAGATTCTTAAGGAAAAGATTGCATTTAAATTTAAAATGATGGGATGGTATTGAATATAATGTTGAGTATTTTTGAAGAGGGGCTTGAAATTGGTAGGGATTAATAGAGGCAATGTATAACTCCAAGTTATGATCCTAGTGAGTACACACTTGTCCCACCGACACTAACACTTTTCCTCATGTATGCAATGTTTGTCGAGCCTCATGCATACAACACCTCTCTAGCAGTGAGTGGTCAATTTCCCTCCTTCCTGTTTGTTTATCATCATCACCAACTAGCATTTCTCAACCACTAAATCTACTACTTCATGTTTTTTAATCAACCACTAGATTTATTGATGGTTTAGGGTTAAGCTCCTATGTTACTAGTGGCAGTAAAGTTGGTAAATAAATCCTAGATTGTTTCAATTAAATCATTTTGAATCAATTCCAGTTGATGATTTTAATTGTCTACTTCCTTATATATCCAATCTATCCTTTGATAATTGTGTTCCTCATTTTCTCGAGTGACTCTCAATTTCCTATTTAGCTCTATATTTTTCTTTCTTATCCATTCTCTTTCTTGAATCAAGTATTCATTCTCTTTTGATAAGACATATTTATTTGACACTAAGGATACCTTCTCTATTGTTGCAGTTTATAGCTCGATTTATTTGGAAAAAAGTGGCCACACCCACCCAACTAGAAGAATGGAACTGATGAGTCACCCTATTCATTTCTAGAAGACATTTCTTATGCATACCATAATAGTAACACTATAGCATTATCTGCACAAGGATTTAACAGTTCTTTAACGAGCTCTCTCATTGTGACATTGAGTGCCATTTCTTCTTAAGTGGAGGATGATAGACTGAATTTCTGAACAAACTTTGATGTTATCAAACAAATCCAACTTTTCTTAAGGTATGTCTTCAAGATTGAATGTTTGATTTAAAAAAAGTATTTTAAAACAAACTAGGAGCTTAGTGAAGTGGTTGGTGTAGTCTATATATAATAAGAAGGCGATGAAATGATAGAAGCAATGAGGATCAGAGGCAATGAGGCTAAGGTCATGGAAGGTTCACTTACATAAGGTTTTGATATGTGTGGGACATGTGGAGAACCAAATTTCTAGAGTGAATGTCCCCATTCACAAAGGGGAGTCAATATATACAAGAGTCAGACGATGGTGGGATATTTGGCCAAGGCCCATATAATTCATGCAACAATGAATAATAGCCAGGACGAGCATTAGTCAAGAGTCTTAGAGACTTTAGGTAAGGTTAATGAGAAAATTCCTTTATTTTTAATAGCTCCAAGAGCTACTAAAGTTTTTATTTCACATGCTTCATTATCTATATTAAAATTTGAAGCTATAGAACAAAAGGATTTTAGGGAAGTAGAAAGGATTTCAGGAGTGAAGTAGGATGTTGGAGGATTAGTAAAGGATTGTGTGATTGATTTAGGGGAGTGTGTAACTAAGGTATCATTCTATGTGATAGTCATCGTGATTAGGATGGATTGGTTAGAGACCCCCGTGAAGCAATATTAGACTTTAAGAACAAGAAACTATACTTCGTAGATCACGTAGGTAATAAGAGAATATTAGTGGAAAAGAACCAAGGAGTATCACTATGATTTATAACATCCTTGCAACTTAAGAGAAGTATACAAAAAAGATGAACATTATATGTAGTATTATTTATGAATGCAAAGGAAGACTCACTAAATTTAGGACAATACCCTCTTGGGTCAGAATTTAAATATTTTTTTCCAGAGGAATTGCCTGAATTACCATCCAAGAGAGAACTGGAGTTCACAATTGAACTGAAACCTGGAATGAAACCTATCACAAGAAATCCATATCGAATGACAACACCAAAACTACAAGAATCATAGATGCACTTAAAGGAAATTTTAGATTTCGGCCTTATAAGACCAAACATGGTGCACCCAAGAAAAACAACAACAACCCTCTAATGGTTTAAAATGCCTAGAAAGAGAAATAATGAGAACTTGGGGTAAAGGGAAGGATAAAAATCATGGATATTCAGTTCCTATTCATTAGCCTTCTCTCCTATTTGTTTCCTTGTGATTTTAATTATTTTTTCTTGAACTTTTATCTTACAAACTTATTTGGCTTATTCCATATGAACTTGCATTTTTCTACATTGTTTTACATGACTTACATAATATTGCTTGATTGTCAATATGTGTTGCAGGTACTGAGTCTTATCCATTCTTCAATATAAATCCATTTTGGATAAGAAAATATCGGGGAGAGAGAAGTCCAATTCATAAGGCTTATATAGAGATTTTGTATATAAATAAGGTTTTATGTATTCTTACATTGAGCACATGGAAATCTAATGATGCATCTTCGAATGTGGAAATTTTGTGGGGTATTCTAACCTCTACATCCCATTATTACATCGCTTGTTCAATTTTGCATTCATTGTTAGTTAGTTTAGGCATTCTTTTTATTCAACAAGTTCTTTTTTGTTTAAGTATATATTCATAACCATTACTATCAAATTTGATACAAGTCTAATGACATTCATGAGGGAGGTATGTGGATTTCATTTGGAGGTTATGCCTTTGTCCATGGAACTCCCTTCCTCTTAAAACATTGTTTCTACTTCATGAAGGAAATGAAAGACATTATTAGTCGAGGGAAAATACACATTCTTGTCCTCTAAATTTTGTAATGGTGCTTTAGCCTCTATGCAATGAGTGACATGTAGAATTAAAAAAATAAAGAAAAAGGTGCATGATGCTATCTAGGGAACATGTAGCCTTGAATAATCTTGGATTTTCATGAGCTCTAAATCATTGAGTCATGGGTGCACTCTATTATCACAAAGATTCATACTAGAGGAACTTGAAGGTCAAAGAGTCTGGTATGTTCAAATATAAATACATGTTGTCAATATAATATGAGGATGGACAAGTTCATTGTAAAAAACCATTTATGAGAATTATGTCCTATCATTATTCAAAAGAGAACATTTTGGTTATAATAAAATCATGAATTTCATATTTATTTTCATTTTTTGTTATTTTAAGATAGCGAGTAATTTTGTACCATTGATTTTTATCATTTAACATGAATATTGATTTCTCTCATTTAACATGATTCCATGGGATAGAGAATACATTAAGTTTGTGGATTCCTATTTAATGTTAACATTCTTTAAATCATTGATTTGATTCACATGTATTTTTCTTATGAGTTTGAAGCTCTGGAGTTCATATTTGTGTGAGGATTAGTGGTTGTTATCATGTTGTTCTCACTTCATGATTGTTAAGCTAAGATTAAATTACATTTAGATAATATATTTATGGTTAGCATCACATTACTTTTTTGTTTACTAGTTGTTGTCTTTATTTTCAATTGATATTATCTTACTTTGATAAGTTGTTGGATTGCTCGAAAACATAAGAATATAAAAATCTTAAATAGAAAAAGTTTGTTTTGTAATAAAATTATAAATTAAAATAAAACTGTTTTTTATTTTACTTCATGGAGATTGGACTAAAAGTAGACCTTAGTAGGTTTAGAAGACACTTTTTTTTGGTTCACTATAGTTGGATTTGTTAGGTTCTTAAAAATATTACGAGGCACTATCCATCTTTTAAAAGTGGTAGCCTACATATTGATATCAACAACTTTGTAATAAGCATTATATATAAGTTTTATCTAATAACACCCCCCTTCCCAGCCACCTGGTTCTCCATATATGAAGGACTGAAAGTAAACTCCGTATTCCAGCAGGAACTGGCTCTCGATCTGTCTCAAACGTTTGCTTTAATGCGGATAGCGTTGCTCCTACCTATACGGGGCTGCTCCTCATCATTGGACCAGTTTGCTAAAGGGTGTATGGGCCTCGAAGCGGAGGATTGACTCCGCGTTGGGGAAGCTACTATACCTTACCTATAGGTGGGAGGGGACCTGCCCACGAATGCAACCCAATGGATAGGCCAGGAACATCCATGAGACGAAAACCAAAATCAGAATTAGGAAGAAAAAAATATCATGATGTAAGTCAATTTGTCCTGTCGGTAACCTCACAGCTGAGCGAATCGCGGCTACCATATTTTATCACATTTTCCAAGAATTCCAATAACATTTTGCACATTTTTTTTAAACACACCCATTGATGTCAACAATCTTGGAATGAGCATTGATAACATTTTCCAAGAATTCCAATGACATTTTGAATTATTGCTTTAAACACAATTGTCACCAGGTGAAGTAGGATGTTAATAATTTTCTCATACTTCGAAAAACAATTTTGATCTTTTATATCCAACAAATAAATTTTTAAAACAAATTCAAAGATATTTCTTTAAAATATTTATAGATAAAATTTAGTCTTGATTTCCTGAAAGGCCTATAAAAAAATCCTGCCATGTGGACATCTTATCATAATTAAGAGTGTAATTTCAAATAAAATGTTAATTACCTCATAGTATTATCAATCTTTGTTAATGTATCTTTTTATAGTTATTGACATCACATATAGAGTTGTGTTTGAGTGGAGATGGAAGGGAGACTCTAAGGTACATCATTTTATATAAGTTAAGTTATAATATCAATATGATATATTTTATTTTGTATTTTAGTGGAATTAAGAGGGAGATAGTCTTCTCAATATGTCTTATGTTTGTACTGTGTATTATTTTAGATATAAGTTAGTGTATCATTTTACATATAAGTTATGTTATAACATGATATATTAGTTTATGAGTGGAGTTGTAAGGGACATACTCCTCTCTATATGTCTTGTGATTGTGATTGTAAAGTGTATCATTTTATAAATAAGTTAGGTTACAATATTCAAGTGATACATTAACAATCATATTCCAAATAAAAAAATGTTTCATTTAAATTTTTTTTTTATCTTATTTTATAAATAAGTTAGGTTATAATATTCAAGTGACACATTAACAATCATATTCCAAATAAAAAAAATGTTTCATTTTAAAAGGTTTTTTTATCTTATTTTTAAAAAAGTCATTTTTTTATTTATAAATATGTTTATATTCTTTAATTTTATGAGTTATTTATTTTATAGGCAAATTTATATTTTATTTGATTATAGATTGTTGTCTTTTAAAATGTCATTTTTTATTTATAAACATTTTTTATATTTTTTAATTTTTAGAGCTATTTATTTTATAAAAAAATTGATTAGAATTTTGTGAAAATTTCATTATAATCTTGTGTGGAATTTTGTTTTAATTTTATTATAATTTTGTTTTAAATATTATACACTTAAAAATATTGTAATTAGGTGAAAAAGTATACATTTATTGAAAATAAACACATTTAATCATCTTTTAATCACATTTACTATATCTATCATACACCTACACCTACGAATACGAATGACAACATCAATAATTGCAACCCTTTCATATTCTTCGTTCCTGGCTAGATTAATGTGAATTCCGATGTTCGTTCCATCGTAATACAGTGAGTCGCCTGGATTCTGGAAAAACAAATGAAAGAAACAAGAAAGAGCAAATGCAGAGATATTTGTCAGAGTATTTCTATAGATTTTTCTCAGTTGCTGCCATAAAGTGAGACATTAGATATGGATTTTCCTGTAAATAGTTTTGACATAGAAACAAATAGTTTTGACATAGAAACAAGGATATAAGTACCAGCACTAGCAGAGAGTGGAAATGTGAAAAATGTAAATCAAGCATTTGATTAATTGTGGGTTTTGTTTTACATGGTTATGTTGGAGAGGGATATCATGTCTTCTGGTCTCAATGGCATTGTAGAAAAAACCATCCACTGTTTTGATGCTCTCGTTTATGGTGACCTCGTATCCTATATTGAAGTATATTTTGATCTTCCAAACAAGGTCAAAATGATGCCCGAAAATCATAGTATTTGCAGTTTCAAGAGCTTTTGCAAAAGATGCCTCTTGTCCAGCGTTACTATTTGATAAGCTGTTCACTTCTATTCCAAATCCCAATAATCATACTGCATCCATTTTGTTCTCATAAACAGAGCCTGTAATGAGAGAGAGAGAATTGTTCATGTCAATCACTAGTATTATTCTGCCCTATAAGAGATGAACAAGGGAAAACAATTCCTAAAATTCTANAATAACAATTATAACTATTGCATGCCTGCATCTCTGCTGTTGGGTTTGTTCGATAAGATTTGAGTAAAATTTTAGATATTTTGAGAGCATTCTCGCGGAAAACAACACGGTTGAGGATGTGATCCACCATTGTGGCAGCCACTGGTGGATACTCGCCATGACTCCTCCACTTCATCTTGAAAAAGAAAACCACCAACAGAGAGGCTGCTACGAGAGGCATAATTATAGTTATAGCTGCAGGATACTCCATGTTCCATTCCATCGCTTCTGTGAAGACGAAGACATGAAAATAATAATATAGAAACCCTAATTAAAGTATATGCTAGGGTTTGTAAATTAATTATGCCTTCTGACTTTATTAGCCACAATTATGTGGATGTGCTAGTAAATATTGTATATATTGACATATACAATATTAGAGTGGAAGAGTTTCAAACCAGTATCTACCACAACATTTTACTACAGTATTCTAAAAAACATTAAATTAGCATACCTTTTAATGAGTGAATGGGAATGCTATTGTTTCTTTTTAGGAGGTCACATTTAGAGATTTATTTTAATGGAGTAAGTCTTATCTTGTTTGTCATTTATTTAGAGATTTGATCTATTCGGTCATTGGTCTTCATCTGTGTACAAAATTACTTATACCTTAATTCATTGCATTTCTTTTTAGATGATGATTTCATTTATTTTTGGATGGTGAATGTTGGCTTGGATGCTTACCTAGTCAATTTATTATAGATTATTTTCGTCGTTAACCTCAGCCATTAACATCTCCTTTATGTTTCTCCTCAGTCCTTAACCTCTCCGCTATCCTTAGGTGTCTTCACTATCTGTATCGATGAATACTATAACAAATATGCACCGCAAAAAGATGTTACCCTTTTATGGGCGGACGATTGAATCAGTTATGAACCATCTTTTGGCAATGTCATACTTGTGGTTGCGATTTAATTAAGTCTATAGGTGTACATCTATTGATAATGTGGATAATTAATGATTTTTTAATTTAAAAATTTAATTTGATGGTTAGCAATAAAAGATGCTAGCATATTTTTAGTCGTCCTTTCAAATCAATGAATATGACTCATTGTTCATAATTTCCTTGCATTTATAAATGCATCAGTTAATATGTTTACTTTTTCACATTTACCTAATCATATTAATAAATTACTGTAAAACCATATAATTGCAAAGTTTAGATGATTAACAAAAATTAATATATGTAGAAGTTTTTATTATCACTTTTACATGATTAAACCAAGGATTGAAATGTTGAAATCTGAACGATTGAGTGTCAATGACATTTTTTTTTTTTATAAAGTAAGGTTTTAAAGTGTGTACCTATCGACTTCACCAACCTACTTTGCGGCTGTGCTAGTATAGATATAACAATTTTTTTAATTTTTGGTATTTGTATTTTCAATTTTTTAACATAAACATCCACTGTGCATTAAATTAATTAACGTTGATAGATGTAGTCTTAGATTTGAAGGCACCTTACATTGTATAATGTTTATATTTTTTTTCGTTGGATGTGATTTTAATTTTATCATGTAAATATTTTTTAATAAAGTATGTAATGTTCTATAGGTTGGTATCTATAACTTTAGATTTGCAGATATTTTATATTATAGATTTGAAAGTACTTTATTTATATTGATTGTAGATATTTTTATTTATATAACATTAGTTTTTTTTGTTAATTGCATATTGACAATTTATTTATAATGTTATTATTCAAAACATTTCATCATAAAAAATAATATATTAATTTTTAAAAATGTCAGATGATTTTAACAAGTGAACATTAAATAAAGTTAGTATAGATAGTAAACCAAGTAATATTGTATATGCTTATATATATATCCTTCCATTTGAAGGCTTTACTGTTGTAATTTGCAAATGCAGAAAACACAAATTAACATAAGACAATCAATAAGAATGTAGACAAGAAACACAACAATTTATGTGGTTCACCCAAAGGTTGGGCTACGTCCACCAAGCATAGGTATCGGTTGTCTTATTATTCAGATCAAGGAGATTACAACAGGCTCAACTCATCTCAAACACGCTTCAGCCTCTACGTGCATACATCAGTTTATAGCAATGTACATTAGAAACTGATTATTAAATGTAATCTCATCCATAGTCTAACTTGGTCATATTGGTTACAACCAATGCCGGATTATAGGATCTGAAATCCTATTCATGGATAAATTTGTTGTCATTGTTTCCAACAATCTCCACCTTGACAACAATTAATTTGATACCTTGCTCCTGCTTATGTTCATCATCTTTTCTACAAGCAAAGAGAAACCAAGCACCATCATAGCTTCTCTAATAGTATTGGTTTTGTGAACATGTCTACGCAGTTCTCTTTTGTATGAACTTTGTCAAGAGAGACTCCACCTTTGTCGATGACTTGTCTTTCAAAATGGTACTTGATAGGTATATGTTTTGTTTTACTGTGATAGGTTGGATTCTTAGCCAAGTGAATAGCACTCCGACTGTCACAAAGGAACTTTACTTTGTCCTGCATCCTTCCAAACTCACCAAACAAACCTTTCAACCAAACTGCCTCTTTGCAAGCATGTGAAGCAGCTACATATTCTGCTTCTGTAGTGGATAAAACAACAATGTTCTGTAGCTTTGACATCCAACTAATAGCTCCACCTGCAAGAGTAAAGACATACCCTAAAGTCAACCTTCTCTTGTCCAAATCACTTGCAAAATCAGAATCAACATATCCACAGACTAACTCACGACCACTGTTACAGGTGATACAGTAATCACTTGTGCCCCTCAAATACCGAAGCACCCATTTCACTGTTGCTTAATGCTCTTTACTTGGATTTTCCATATACCTGCTGACAACCCCAACTGCATGTGAAATGTCTGTCCTTGTACTAACCATCACATACATTAGACTTCCTATTTCATTAGCATATGGTATTCGAGACATATATTCATTTTCTTCTTTTGTACTAGGACATAAAATTGAATAAAGCTTAAAATGGGAAGCCAAAGGGACTGAAACTAGTTTCACATCGTTCATACCAAACCTCAAAAGTATCTTCTCAACATACATTTGTTGTGACAACCAAAGCTTACCATTCCTCCTGTCTCTGAATATATCCATGCCCAAAATCTGCCTTGTTGCTCCTAGATCTTTCATATCGAACATCCTAGCCATTTGAGGCTTTAACCTGTTGATCTCAGTTATTCTTTTTCTTGCTAAAATCATATCATCAACATACAATACTAAGATAATGAATATTCCCTTATTCAATTTCTTAAAGTAGACACAATGATCATACTCACTCCTTGTATAATTATGGCTCACCATGAAAGAGTCAAATTTCTTGTACCATTGTCTGGGCGACTACTTCAGACCATACAATGATTTCTTGAGCTTGCAAACAAATTTCTTGCTATGTTTCTGAAGGAACCCTTTCAATTGTTCCATGTAAATTTCCTCATCCAAATCTCCATGTAAGAAAGTAGTTTTAACATCTAGTGGCTCCAACTCCAAATCAAGCAATGCAACTAATGCTAACACAATTCAAATTGAAACAATCTTTAAAACTGGTGAAAATATCTCATGAAATTCAATACCTTTTTTCTAAGAATAACCTTTCGCAACTAGCCTTGCCTTCTACCTTACCACCTTATCATCAACACCCTTCTTCAGCTTGTAGATCCACTTGCAACCTACAGTTTTCCTGTCTCTTGGAAGTTCTACCAGGTCCCATATAACATTCCTCTCTAATGCCTTCATTTCATCCTTCATCGCTTCTTTTCATTTATCACTGTTCGAACCCTTCACAACTTCCTGATATCACGAAGGTCCATCATCATTAGTACTTAAAGAAACTGATGAAACAAAATCATCATACCTTCTTGGAGGATTTTTGACCCGTGTATGCCTCCTTAGGGAAGTTTGTGTATCATCCACAATCTCTTGATTGTCATCATCAACCATGTCTTCCTCTGCTACAGGAGGCTCTTCATGAACATATTCTGAAACTTGTTCATGTTCACCTTCATTGGTTTCAAACTGAATTTGTTGATACACTGATGCTTCTTCCTGTTTCATTTGAACATCTACATTTGATTTGATGGGAGATGATTCATCAAATATTACATCTCTGTTAATGGTGATCTTGTGGGTAGTAGGATCCCACAACCTGTACCCCTTAATACCATCACCATGTCCAACAAAGATAAGCCTTTTTTATTTTGGATCTAGTTTAGAACATTGATGTTTCGAAATTAGAGCATAGGCATCACAACCAAAAATTTTAAGATTAGAATAGTTACAAGGGTGACCTCTCCATACCTCTTCTAGAATTTTTCACTCTATTATTGTTGATGGCGATCGATTCACCAGATAAAAAGTTGTAGATATAGCTTCTGCCCATAATTCCTTCTGCAATTTGGCATTACTCAGCATACTCCCTGCTCTCTCTAGAAGAGTCTTGTTCATGCATTCAACAACTCTGTTTTCTTAAGGAGTATAGGTAGTGGTTTTATTCCTATTGATCCCAAATTCCTTGCAATAATTCTCAAACTCCATTGAAGTAAATTCACCACCATTATCAGTTCTTAAACATTTAATGGATCTCTAAACTGCTTGAAAAATGGGATGATCCTCCATATGAAATAGTATGGGATGGTCCCCAAACATCAGAATGGATATATTTTAGGATTCCTTCACTGGTGTGTCTTCCTGTTTTAAATCTCTGCCTATTTTGTTTTCCATAAATACAGTGCTTGTAGAAATCTAACTTAAAAGACTTTAGACTAGGAAGTAACTTGTGATCAGTTAATACCTTTAATCTTTGTTCGCTCATATGACCCAACCGTTGATGCCACAGTCGAACAGAATCACTGTCGTTCTTAGATACCGCTATCGCATGATCTGATTCAGTCCTCCCTTCTAACAAAAATAGGTTACCAACCTTATTTTCTTTCATAATGAGTAGAATTCCTTTGTAAACCTTCATAGATCCACCTTGAACAATAGTCTTGTAACCTCTTGTGTCTAAGACTCCCAATGAGATTAGGTTCTTCCTAAGATCAGGTACATGTCTTACATCAGTTAATATTTTAACAGTTCCATCAAACATTTTAATTCGGATGCTACCAATTCCCACAACTTTAGATGAAATATCATTACCCATGTAAACTACTCCATCATCTATAGACTGGTAAGTAATAAACCAGTGTCCGTGAAGACACGTGTGGTTTGAAGCGCTAGAATCTAATAGCCATTGTTGATCATGACGTGAACAAATACTAATTGATAAAACTTCATCAACCATACCTGACTATGTTGACGAACCTGTTTCAGTTACGTTTGCTTCCTTCGTTTCTTTTGGATGGTCTTCTTTGGTGGCTTGTTGTCGCTTCCAACAATCCTTCTTCAGGTGTCCATATTTGCCACAAAACCAACACTTGAGCTTGCTCTTTTTGCCCTTCAACTTTGACCGAGAGAAATCCCTCTGACCCTATCCTCTTTCTTTTTGTCTGCCTCTGATCACCAATGCCTCAGATGTAGAGGTTTCTAGATTGGATTTCTTCCTTGTTTCCTCAAACATTAAAGCTCCAACAGTATCATCAAAATCAATACTTTATGTTGAAATGAAACTAATAAAAGTAATGAAATGATCCCATGATGCAGGAAAAGAACACAATAATGTAATTGCCTTATCTTTGGATTCAAATTTCACTCACATGCTATCTAACTAGACTAGAAGAGTATTGAAAGTATTTATATGATCATCTATTTGCGTACCTTCCTTCATGTGCAAACTGTACAATTGCCTTTTCAAGAAGATCCTGATTGTCAAGGATTTCGTCATGTACAGGCTTTCCAGTTTTGACCACAAACTGGTTGTTGTCTTCTCTGTAACAATGTTGAGCAGTACATCGTCGGCCAAACACAGGCGTATGACACTCAGTGCTCTCACATCCATCTCATCCCAGTCATCGTTTGGTATGGATCCGGGCTGTTTCTCTTTTCCCAAAAGTACCCTCACCACGCCTTGTTGCACGAGCAGATCATGCATCTTAACCTTCCAGATCTCAAAATTGTTCTTTCCATTAAACTTTTCAATTTCAAATTTAGCACTCTGCATCTTTTTCATTAGAAGAAACATAAAAAAACAAACATCATTGCTTGTAATAACCAAGACCCTTTCAAAAAACTATGTAGAGAAATAATGGTTTAATATTAAAAAGGTTTTATAAAAAATTTAATATAAGACATTTTTAACCCCAAATTCACCTTTTTATTAAAAGGTAACTTTTTAATAAAATTCACCCCACCTTATTCCTCCACCCTTTTTCATATTATATTTAAAACCAAATATAATAAACCTTTAACATAAGAACCCACGTGACTTGAATCCTACGAGTAGTGGGGGGGCATTGTTTTGTTAACTCGACGTTCTCCTTATCTAACACAGCCAGCGCTGATGAGGACAGTAATGACCAGCGCTCCCGACGTGAATAACCCCCAATGCTGATGTAAAACAGAACGCTCCCTTATGCGGGAGCCTCTTCCAACACAAAGCAACCCTCCAACAAAGCGATTTCAATGCGGCCTCTTCCAGCGAGCGACTTCTTCCAGTTTGTGGCTTCCTCAGCTTTGATACCACTTGTTATAATTTGCAAATGCGAAAAACATAAATTAACATAATACAATCAATAAGAATGCAGACAAGAAACACAACAATTTACGTGGTTCACCCAAAGGTTGGGCTAGGTCCATCAAACATAGGTATCCGTTGTCTTATCATTCAGATCAAGGAAATTACAACAAGCTCAACTCATCTCAAACACGCTTCAGCCTCTACGGGCATACATCAATTTATAACAATGTACATTATAAATTGATTATTAAATGTAATCTCATACATAGTTTAAATTGGTCATATTGGTTACAACCAATGACGGATTATAAGATCAATCCTATTCATGAATGAATTCGTTATCACCATTTCCAACATTTACAGTGTACCATTTTTTTTACTTTATTTACGTACAATTTGATATGATCTTGGGGATATATGGGGTTATGACCCACATATGTGACATATGTCCCCCTGGGATCATATCACATTTTTAATTTTAGAAGGTGAACATTATTCACTCTATAATAAAGTAATTATTTTTGTATATGTTTGTGTATATACTTTTAGATTTAAGGTATTTTACATTGAATGTATGGGTTATGAATCACATATGTCCCCTTGGGATCATATCACATTTTTAATTTTAGAAGGTAAATGTTATGCACTTTGTGTATATACTTTTAGATTTAAGGTATTTTACATTGAATGTATGGGTTATGAATCACATATGTCCCCTTGGGATCATATCACATTTTTAATTTTAGAAGGTAAATGTTATGCACTCTATAATAAAGTAAGTATTGTTGTATATGTTTGTAGTATTTTACATTGGATGGTAAATATCTCAAATCATGTAATCTTTATTGCTTTGTTTGTGGCCTAGATATTAAGAATCTATTACAAACTTTACCACCCAAAACATCGTATGATAAAAATAAGATATTAATGTATTAAAATGTAAGTGGTCAACCAAAACATCTCATCATAAAAATAAATAGTAATGTATTAAATGTAATTGGTCAACATGAAATGCGTAGAACAATGAACATTAAATAAGACTAGTATAGAGAGGGAAATTCATATATCATGTGATTGGCCCTTGGGGTCACTATGCCTTGTGCTATCATCTAAAAAGTTGATTTAATTTACAATACTTGTAAATCATAATGACCTCAATTTTACAATATTTTCTCCACCTTCATTAGTGGCTCTGTGTTTTGGTATGGTAATTTCTCTACATCCACTTATAGGCACATGGTAAATATACTAATTTTACATTAGAATATGAATGGATCATTATTTCATATAGGTTCATCATAGTGGTGTTAATATAAGGGTTGATATTGTGAACTCTTATGCACATCCAAAATAACTATTAGGTCATCTAGATTCTTAGGAAAACATTTCTAACCTACTTAAGTAGACCAAATCAAGCATTAATTTTGAGATTGATCCAAGGGGAAAAGAGAATACCTAGCCGAAAAAACCCACCAAATAGTAAACAAGGCCAAAGAATAACCCAAGAAAACAAACAAAGGAGAACTTGCATGAGTACTAAACATTAAATGGAAATAAAAAAATTCATATTTCTATACCAAAGAAAGGGGCCAAAGAGGGAGGCAATTACCAATGACTTAATCTATCTCAAGATGTTAGGAGGCCTCATGATTATATTTGGGCTTCAACTACATACGTACGAAATTACACTTCTTTTCAAGTGAAAGATATGGGATTCTCATGATTTAACCATTAAAATGGTCTAATTATGAGGTTCACCTTTGCATGCACTTGTCAAAAATATATTAAAATCAAACTATACAATACAGTTTACTTTCAAATAAGTTAACAAAATGATAACTATTAAAAAAAAAATAGTTTGTACGTAGTGTTACTTTATAGAGTTTGCGTTAAACCCATTTTGAAGGTAGAGTCCTTCATATAAAGTCCAATTTGAATGATCTGTGATTATTACAAGTTCTGGTTAAAGATAATATGTAGTTAGTTTGAACAAAATTTCAATTATGTGGCTTGTAAGGTTTTTTGGAATGTTTGGTAGAAGTGATAGGGATATGATGTATAGGTCCATGTTTCATTTCAATACTATCTTAGTTGAAGAAGGTAGATGATTTTGTTACATTCTTTAAAACCTCATAAATATGGCCACTCATGAACAATGTTAATGGAGTGTACTAACATAGTTATAGTTTTAATTGAAAACTAAATATTGTTGAGTTATTAATATATTTGCGATAAATAGTTTAGTTGTCTAAGAAAATTTTGATTTATGAATATAGAAATGTGGTTTAGTATTACACTTGTAGTTCTTCTAATGGTTATGAATCTTCATCAAATTTAGTATGGACATGTTGTTTACATGAATAGAAGTGTTGCTTGCACATATGATGGTTATTAGTCCTTGTCGAAGGCCATGACTATATCATTCGATTCATCCTTGAATGACTATTAGTTCTACCATTGACCTTATAATTTTCCTTCATTTCCATTGTCAAACATAGGAAAGTCTCAATAGTAATTTTATTTTAATTAAAATAAGTAAATAAACTATATTTTTCTGCCATATCATTGGACTTCAACTTTCACCTCTTATTTCCAAGTTGACAACCAAGTGCATTAACACCTCTGCTTCTACTTTGTTATGCTCTATTAAAATTGAAAGAATAAATATGTCAGAGATATGAATATATTTTGTTTACACCATTTATTGCTAGATCTTCATAAATCTATGTATTCACTACCCTTGTTATGAATAACCAGGCATATCTATTTAGACTCTATCTATTACAATCTATATCTATTCATATCTATTCATCTGGTTGTATGGAGAGAGGAAATGCTATAATTATGTAATGTTTCACCATATGCCTCATTGGTTTCAACATACCTTATAGATAGATATGAGAACCCCTTCGAGTTTCATTTCTATTTTCATTTCCATATAGATAGAGAGGATCACCCATTCGAGTTTCATTTCCATATTGTGATGAAGACCCAAAGACCCAACCCACTACCTCATCAGCTTCAACTTCATAATATATACGCCTCAATATGGGTTACCAACGTATCTATGTATGAGTTGACTTTTGGCATTCATGGGTTGAAGTTGTTGGTGGAACATTGGAAAAAATAGACCTACAGTTAAAGTACAAGAGGCAAAGCTAGTTGCACCTACCTCCCTACCTCCATTGGTTCAAGATTTCTCTGATAAGTGATGAATATTTCAACATTACCTCTCATGACTCTTTCAAATTTATCTGTTAGGACAATCAAGCCATGCTTTCATCATAACCTTTCAAGGTAGGTAATAAATCTAGTATGTCTTAGCCTTGAAATATATTCTAAGCCACTTCCCAATTATTGGATTTTATAAAGAAGAAAATGTCTCTGATTCAAAGTGGTTTTTGATCCAAATACTTACCCGGTAGGGGGAGAAATCAGTGGATAAAGAAAACAACAATTTCCCATCTAGGGTTACCCCCAACATGTTCCATATCCCCTCCTAGTGAGTGTTAGGATATTTAGATAGTTAAGAGTTACTTAAGATCAACTTGGTATAATGTGTCATTAGGTAAAAGTGTTGGAGATACTTCACATAGACCTATGATTTCTTTTTCCTAAGTTTTTCCCTATGTTTATTAGTCATTATTGAGCCTCCTATATTTTAGGGAGAATATTCCTCTGGGAGAATATTCTCTTCAGCTCACACTTCAGTTTGATCGGTTGAGTGGAGTCTAGATGCCACATTGGGATTATCACCATGCAACATTGGGATCATCACCAACTAATGCGCATTTTCCTTGGGATCATCGCTAGATTGGCACATTACTCATGATTCCCTAATCTCCTCCTAACTTCTCTCTATTTCAGTCAGCTAAATGAAGACTAAGAGACTAGTTAACTCAGACTAGGTGGCAGTTCACTCCCGTAACTACCTGAGAGACTAGACTAGGGGGCAGTTTACTCCCATAACTGTTGGTGTGTGTCAAGATCACTCTAGACCACCACTATGGCGCATTGGCTTCTCCTACAATGCACATTAGTTGAGTTATACATAGTATTTCATGCGTAAATTATCATTCATTCATTTGGTTAATGCAAATTCTTCCATTCTTTCTCTTATGCTTCTCTTTTCTCATATTTTCTCTACAATTATATATGTCAATTCCTAGCTAGATTTGTTATGTTCAGGTTAAACAAATTTACATGGTATCAGAGATGACAAACTGCTAGGGAAAAGACATACCAAATTATTTTTGCAAGTATCAAAGATTAAAGACAACGAAAAAATGGAATTTCCAAAAGAATTCATTCTTACACCGTACAATTTCTTTGCATGGAAGGAGAATATGATCATGCATATTTGAGGTAGAGGATTATATCAGTTAACCATGAACACAAAGACAAAACCAAAATCAGCCATAGAAAAATCCAAGTATCTAAATCAAATGGATGAAGTGTTTGGAACAATTTGCGGTCTCATTTCTCCTGAACTCCTCTTTCACATATCCTCCTATAAAACCCCCAATGAAGCCTGGACCACCATGGAAGGGATTTTGGAAAATAGGATATGATGAGGGGACACATGCTCAAGGTGGAATTTCTCACATTGGATCCAAAAACCTTTGACAATCTCCAAGATTTCTTTACCAAATATAAGGATTTGTTGTCGCAACTCAAGGCTTGCAGGGTTGATAAATATAAGGAGGAGAAACAAATGGTTCTCACCATTGTCTTCAAACTTGGGCTAATCCTTTTTCCCCCTGGTTGTTTCAGTGTCCCTGCATTTTCTCTAAAGAAATCTTAACGATTAATTTTTAATAAGGGTTTTTATTTTCGGGTAATGTGGGTCTCCACATGTCCAACATTCGGTCTTCAGCCCAGTACTCCTAGCCCTTGAAGTGGAAGCTACTAGACTACCAGCCTAAGATCCTGGTTTGTTCTGCTGAAAAGACTAACTATGGTTGTTGGCGGCGGTCCCCTGTAGGGATCTTCTATTGAGGAACCCATCGGCGTGGTGTCATTAACGAGGGTTATATAGAAGTATATTGATACCAAGATGTATTTCTTTGTTGGTGTATGCTGTTGCTGCATACCGGATGTCATCATTCCAAACAATCTTGTAGGAGTCAGTCCCTGACTCCCACGGTCAAATACTTCTGAGCTATGAGCCCTACTGGATTGCATCGTGCAACATTCATGTCATTTTAGATCCTCACCTTCACACGAAAGATGGAGTTAAGGCCGAACATGAACTTACTGACCTATATCTTCTCTATGTTCATATGTGGGGCATATTGGACTAGCTCCATAAATCTGTTCTCATAATCTGGTGTCGTATGACCACCCTGTCATAAGGTGTTAAAATCATCGAGTTGGTGTTCAATGAATTCCTTTGAAAATTTATTCTCTCGAAACCGTTCATTGAACTATTCCCATAACATGGCTTCGACGACCATGTTTCACTAAGGTAGGAGCGTCCTCCACCATAGAAGAGCGCTCCCCTTTAGCTGAAGATTGCCCTGTGGACCTTTGTGTTGGAGGTTGTAACTGCGAAGTGTGAAGCACATTGCCTTGCTCTCCGTCCATGCCTTGGCAGATGAGCCATCTGTGTCACTCGTGAACATGGGAAATTAATATTATAGAGTTCCTCATGAATGCTACCAGTATTGGATGGGGCACGTCATGGACCCTCATGGGTACAAGCACCCTAGCCTTATCTCAATATAGACGGTTAGTCAAGGCCTCTGACATTTCCCTAGAAAGACCTTGTCAGACCTAACACATCCTCTGCGAAAATCCACTCATTCTCAATACTTGTTCTTATCCTTGGGGGTTGGACCCCTCAGGCATGGGTGCTACTGGAGTCATCATGCCTCCTCTCCTTGCACCACATCGTGAACCTTCACGACGTCCTCTAACCATGAGTAACTCATGGACATGTTAAAATTTTAATTAGCGCTAAGTTTTAATCAAGTGTATAATTTAGTGGAAGGCGTGACTATCCATGGTCACATGGTTGAACCTGCCTTGATACCATATGTAACAACCCTCCATTACGACAACCTAAAAAAAAAAAAAAATTTCATTTTGGGATTAGGAAATATACATTACAAATAATAATGACAACATTGACACTTCATCTGACAGATTAATGAACAATATTAACACATTAACAAATGGAAAGACATAATATGGCACAACGTTGCAGTGAATAATGATACATATAATGACGCATTAACACAATAACCAACAACCCATAACCAATGCATTCTTTCATTAATGAGACATCACGACATAAACCAATTCGCTCAATTTGTATCATAAGGAAAATCATCAGTTAACATTAAGATAAATCATCATAGTACTGGGTCTAATCTAATCTACTCAATCCATCCTTTAGGTAATTATTAAGTGAAATTCATACAAGGCAATGCTATATAAAATTTAAGAATCATAAGTGTAACTACAGTCAACGAGTCTAAGATAAACTCATGTCTAAGGGATCCATAAGAATATCAATCTTCACATGTCAGCTAAGGACATCATGTTACCTTACATATCCAACTAAGCATAAAGGAGATCATCCATGCCTAAACAATACAATGATTTAAAATGCTACCCCTCATCATGTACCCAATTATAAAACTGATAGAATCAACATAAGTATTAATTAGAATTCGACAGCTTACATGTCCATTAAAGAAATTCAAGGAAAACCATAACTTATTCTTACATAAATAAGAACTTTTCTCAATTTCATTAAAGGAATTAAATATGGCCAAACAACTGTAAAACAAAACAGATAATTAAATGTTAAGCTACATTCATAGTTAAGTAGCCAAAGGAAGAGTTCTGGAATTTATTGCAACCCCTAAACCTGTGAAAAAATGATTTAGTTTTCAATATAAACCATAATCCGGTCCTCCATCCAGACCTTCATCTGGTCCTCCATTTGGACCTTCATTTATTCCTCCATCTAGTCCCTGTTACAGAGAAATTTCTCATAATGGAAAATTTTGAAATAAAAAGAATACATAAAGCAAGAAATCGGTGTGGGTAGGAGTTGCATCCCAAAAGGAAGAGGTTAAAGGTGAGGGAACATCAATACAGGTGTTTGTGGCTAGCAAAATGAATTCAAGGAATGCCAACGAAGAGACTCTGACGAAGATACCATGAGATTCCTGTAGAATTTAAAATGATTTTTAAAGAGTTCCAGAAAGCATAAAAGGGAATTATTGAGGTGTGGTACATACAAACTTTTCCAGTAGTTCCTCCAGATAGAACGTTACTCAGCAACAAGAAAATGAGAGGATACTTGAAATACATCAAATACTCAATGATTATGGGATTACAACATAGAGGTTGACCGTCAACACACAGAGGTAAAAGTTTCCAATGCGAAGGGTGAATGCTGGATAAAACTTCCATACTCAGAAATAACCAAGGGAATAAAATTGCCAGGAAGGAAATGAATTCTGGGCGATTTGAAGTGCCCAGAGTAGAGAGTAAACTAGAAATAAGAATGCCAAGAAGAAATGAATGCAGGGCGAATTTAAAATTTAAAATGAGTTGTGAGTCAAGCTTGCACCACGAGTTGATTCTAGTTAGTAAAATAAACACCATCTCCCTACCAACAAAATGAAATATAAAATCAATTCTCAAGAAAATTAATAAAAAAATATAATTTTCCTGCAGACATATAATATCTTCAAAACTATACAGAGCATAGGGAACATAAACATAAATCAACCTTTTAAAAATGCAAAGGAGAATATGGGTTCGCAAGGGTTATAGATCACACGATTTTCCCAACCCAACTCTACACTAGGCACTAAGGAAAGAGAATCAAAACTAGAGATACACACCACAAGTTAGTCATTAAACAAGTTGCCTTATAATCTGACACTCTGTCCAGTCCTGGATCCAGCACCTGATACGACCCTCGATCGGACCCTCAGTTCGGACCTTGAAACAATAATTTTTTTTAAAAGGACACAAATACAATATAGACATCGAACAACTTGAGTAAGGGTTGAGCCTGAAGGAAGGGACATTTAATGAACATAGAGGTTTTAAGAAGGTGAGATAATGCTTCAGCCCCAAATCGTTCACAAAATTAATTACCACACAATTCAAGGAAATACACAAAGATAACCGCTCAATTTTGGGGATGGTTTTTCTACAGGCCACCAAGAAATCCACCATGAACAGAGCTGCAACTTTTAGAAAATACTTAACCTGGGGACCACATCAACCACTTTGCAATCTTGGGCAGTGTAAGGCTCCCAAAATTCTATGAAACGAGACCAAACATGGAGGGTTAAAGGCTGGCCAAAAACGCAGAGAGGAAGGGAATAATTTTGTGTGGTATGGTCTGCACGCCGCAGCTTCACAGAGGAGAAAGGGATGATAATAAATCACCCAAGGGACACATAGAGACACCAGTCAAAATCTTGGCGAAGTGAGAGTGAAGCACACAGGATATCTAAGAAAAATCCTGGGTGAGGAGAGAATCGTTCGGTGATTTTCTACATATGATGAGGAGATTGGCACATAATTCACTCAAAAGAATGGGCGTTGGGGAGTAAACAAATGGGCAATTCCCTGGGCATTGTCAACAAAGTGTGGGTGGTTAAACAATTGACAGATTTTGAGAGGAAAAAAAAAACCCTAGATCGAAGGGATGAAAGGATGGACACAACAAATGAAAGGGACACGCTGAACAAAATTACTTGGGACAAGGATAACCAAATAAAAATTGATTTGGGTATGAGGGAGCATAAACATATCCTTTCCTCAACGTAGAAGGATGGTATTGCATTCATGGATCAAGAATTTCAATTGAAATAGGGGCACTGGGAAGGAGACAACAGATGAATTTTAGTCAAGAATGGAAATCCAAATAAATCCTTTATCAAACCAAATCAACAAGCATGCCCAACTATATAGAAACCATTTCAATTCATAAACATATAAATTCACATATAAAAAAATTTAATTAAATTACAACAAAAACTATATACATGTGTATTGTAATCGAAGGGAAAAGAATCCAAACCTTGTTGTCCCGCGCTTGCACTCCGTCTAGCTCCTCACTTTCTAACCTTTTAGACCTCACTAGTACCTCCCAGCCAATGATAGGGGTACTCTTATTCCCCCTGATCCCCTTGAGCCACAAAGGGGCCAAGAACACAGACCAGAGAATAATCTATCTCCCAAATTGCCTCGCAAAGTCGAGCTACCACTCCTACCCGAGCTGGGTATCCCAACTCCCACAAGAAAAAATTAGTCAAGAAAAATCTGGCAACATAACCCTACGCTTTCCAAAAAGTGATCCCCTTTTCTCTTCTATGCCATCTCTTTTATACATTTATTCTTAATGACCCTTCCATTTTCACATTAAATTGGTTTTATTAAAAATTAATTAGGAAATATTGTCTCCCGTACACTTGTCACCCAATCCCTTAGTTGCACTAGATATTCATTTAATTAATGAAATTAAGTTGCCAATTTCCCTCACCCACCTAAAAGTGTTCCTAAAAACACTCATTGTTGTCCCTTTATTCCCTCAAATTTCTTTAATGACTGACACCATTCTTAAATTTTAGTTGAGTTCATTTTAGGAAAGTTCTCTAGACTAGATTCCTTTCTATGTTCCACATTCAGTTTGAATTTAAAATTCCCCCCTTTTCATCTAGGTTCGAATTTAGCAAGTTTTACACAAAGACAACAGTTAAATTTTTAGATAATTAATCCTCCTTTAAATTCTAAAATTTACTTCCCCCCCCCCCTTTTTTTTATTCATTCCCCTTTATTAATTGTTTAATTAATTTTTAGTCCTCTTATCCTACTTAGACTTAGGCTTGAAATTCAACTAGGCTTAGCAAATTTTTAAGGGAAAGGTTATAATTTAATAAACTTCACTTATACATAATTAATTTAAGGCTGACCATGTCAAGCTAAGATATTTTTTTCTAGGCACCTAGGGTCATTGACTCACCTATTTTTAAACCTTGCGACGTGCCCTTAAGATGCACTACATGCTCCAAGGGTGCCACTTTCCCTTTGACTAATTTTGTTAGATGTCAAGCCCTTGGAGTCAATACTTCATTAGGTAACCTTGTGGGAGACTAAGGACCTCTAAGGAATAAGGAACCTTCCTTATTGCATGCCCCTTAGAATCTTCATGAGCGATTGTCTCAGTTTTCCCTCACTACAACGTGGATCTCTCGAACTAGCTAATCGTTAACCTATAGCTCGAGCCACGATGAGAGTGCTAGTAGGTTGTGGCAGGTTAGCTGCCACACTTCTCCATCAATATATTTGGTTGTCGTGAATGGCCCATTTACTCCAAATGTGAGTTTGATTAGCAAGAAATCATCAACCTGCATCCATCAATGGAACATGTCAGTGATCCATAAGCAACATCATAATATAACTAGTCATATGTCATACATGAAATAACAAAAATACTCAAACCATATACAGTCCACTCCCTGAATTGATCCAGAGTCCAAGGAGGTCCATTGATGCCATCAACATCCTCACTATGACAAGAGTCCTACAAACTAAGGAGAAACCAGTCAATAGCACCTGTGTATACATAATAACATAACATGACATCATAATCCATAGTCATATCATCAGAATCCATAAGTGAAGCAGTCAATCATATAATGAACCAGATCAATTGCATGCAAGTGTCCTCAAAGAACAAGTCACATCAGGTGCACGCAAGAGCAGGATGTTACAAGATGTGGTAAAGGAACATTATGGCCCTATTGGAAACTATGTGGACCAGTACATGAGATGGACCAAACTGCGGCAAGAAAGGGGCCAAGTAGTTCTGGAGTTCACCAATAGCTTCCATACCTTACGCACCAAGCTATGTATCAAAGAATCTGAATGACATTTGGTTTTGAAATACCGTGGGACTCTAAATAGATACATCCAAACTGAAATGGATTTTCTGGACATCTCATCACTCAGTTTTTCTTATCGATATGTTGTTAAAATCGAGCATAAGTTTTAGCACCATAAAAAATGAGAGTTCGGGTCTGCAAATCCGCAACAAACAAAGTCCAAGCCACAGGAAAGGAAGGGTCATAGAAAGATGAAGAAGGATAGTAGAAAATGGTGTGAATTCCACAAAACACCATGTCACAATAGTGATGAATGTCACTCAAAAAAGTCATTGGTGGACGAGATAAAAGATAAGGAGCCGAACCCTGATTCAGAATTTGATTATGAAAATACTGATAGAAGACAGATCATCGACGCACACCCCACTTCTATTGCTGAAACTGTGGAAATTCAACCAGAAGAACCAAAATATTATGAAGAGAGGGATCCCCTTTTTCATTCATAGATGTGGGTGAAGGGGACCCCACTGTATTTTATTGTTGATAGCTAAATCCAAAAGAACCTCATCTCAGGAGAGATCGTCAAACAGTTGGGATTGTCGACAACACCACACCTGCAGCCATAGAAATTTAGGTGGCTTCACTAGGGACAAGATCTTTGTGTCAGCTAGCAATGTCGATTGTTATATGGCATCCATCCCTTCAAGGATGAGGTATTATGTGATGTTTCCCCCATGGATGTCTGTGATGTTCTCTTGGGCCAACCATATATGTGGAAGCGCCATGCTATTTATGAGTCTCGACCCCGTAGTGTCATTGCTATTCTGGGGGGCCATATCTACAGGATACCAGAGGTAATTCTGACTATTTTCCCACTTAAAAAGTGTCGCAAGGTAGTATCTCATACTACAAAATTCAACTTCTTCACAAACTGTTCAAAGTGTGAAAAAAAGAACACCATTATAACCTCAGTACAAGCACCTTCTATCCAACAGAAGAAGGTTGAAAATATTGAAGCAAAGTGTAATGATTCCTTCTTCACATAGGAATATCATGTAGCCAGACTAGTTAAATGGGTCCAACCCTTCTAGCCATAGGTTCGTGACAACCTTCAACAAGCTACGCAACGCAACTTTTCCAACAAGGAAAGCAATTCATTAAGATGCAGATTCAACAAACACTTTTTCCTCTCCCCTAGGAACTCAATGCAATGGACACCATTTCTTCCTAAGGAGGGAGGACTTATCCAAGTGGATATCGATGTCCAGCCACCTTTTCCAACTGGCACAAAACAATTTTGTTGCAATTTTGGTAATTTACTATTTTTAGAAGTTTTTAACTTCTGGGGCCATTTTGAAGGCCTAAATGAAAAATTTTCGAGATCTATATTGTCAATTATATCCAAAGGCTTTGATTGAGCCCCAAAAATGAATCTCCTCAACAGTACTTTTCCAACGAGCTATCGTGTGCCCCAAACGGATATTGATGCAGGAGCATCGCTCCACCTCAGCAATGCGCCGGCATTCCAACACATTAGCAAGCATTTCAAAGAAGGAGAGGCATTGACCCTCCCATTTTTATATTCAAAATATAATCCTATATTGATTCATGTTGTAAGCTTGATTGAAAACCAATCCATATCTCTGAACAGACAAAATATAGGGTCACCTTTAATGGCTGACAGGTTGATGGCTCTAGCTTCAATTCAAACTAGATGGCCATTTATGAAACTTCAATGTAATAGATGAGGTTAGGTGGAGAGGATAAGCTTGTAGAGCCCTCTTTTGTAAGGAGATATGGTATTAGACTTCATATATATTCTTAGGAGATTTTGGAGGTAGAATAGTTCTGAGAGAGAGATTGAGAGAAATGGGACTCTGTTACAATCCATTTTTTGTAAACATCTGTATAGACACATAGATATAATAGAAAATAAGTTTTTCCTGCATATAGTGTGTTTATGTATTTGTGTTCATTATTATGCTTGTATATTTCGTTCATGTTGTGAATGCATGAACTAGTGAAATATTTAATGAGTTTCAATTTTTTCTCTTCTTTGAGTTTTCGAGTGCAAGGAGTGCACATAGTATACAAGGAGTGCGTACAGAGGTGAGTTAACCTTAGAGAATCTCAGGAGGGATGCCATTGAATCTTCATCAGGAAGTGCAAGGAATGCACAGGAAGAACTCTGTGGTGAGTTCAAGTAGAGACAGAGTTATTGAACACTCTGTAAGGAGGAACTCTGCAAGGTGTGCATCGAGCAAGGAGAATGCCAGGAGGGAAAGAATAATTTATTTTCAATAAATCCTTTGGATCTGAGTTTGACGAAATTCCAGAAACACAAGGAGTGCATGGGAGATCAAAATCTTTGAGGAGATCAAGCTTACAAGAGATAATGCAAGGATTGCGTATGAGACAAACTTATTCTAAGTCCAAAAGCTCAGAAGAGATAACACTTTCAAAAGCGTAAGAGAGATTCAAATAGTCAGGTCCACAAGAGAAAGATCAAAGGTTGAAACCTTTGAACACTTACAAAAATCTTCCAAGTCAGAAGAAGTCAAAATCTTAGGAGGAGGAGCAACAACAACTGTCAAATCGATTGTAGGGAGGAGCCTGGATCATTAGATCAGTGTCCAACAAACAAAGGAAGTGCAGAAGAGGGAAATATATCCCATCCATTGGATCTGAGCGCAGAGGATAAAGAACCATTAGATGTGGGGATAAGTGCACAAGCCTTAACGTTGTGTATGCATATGAGGGTATAATTGTTAAATTCCCAAAGAAATTTGGGACCGTCCATCATCTAGGAGGACTTGTGGCGGAAATCCATCAAATTTGGGTGAAGACACTCCGGGAGAAATGAGTGCACAGATGTTTCAAAACATATGAACCTCGAATAGCTGAAGAGCTGAGGGTCGTCGATCTGTGAGGAGAAATTTCTCAACAGATTTGATATTTTGAATAGATGCACTCAGGAAGAAATGAGTGTATAGGAGTTTGAGACTCTCGAAGCCCGAAGTGCTGAAGAAGCTGAAGGGAAGTCAAGACTGTTAGATCCAGAAAGGGTACGTGGTGAATGATCTTAAACTCTAGGAGAACGCAAAGGATGAAAGTTTGAAATCGTCGAATCTCGAAAAACTAAAGTAGCTGGGAGTTGTCGATCCATGGGAGGATAGGTGTGATTAGATCGTAGACTCCTGGTAAAATGTTCAGAGGAGAACTGAACAAAGGGAAATTGAGAATTGAAACTCCCAAAGGTTGGACTCACAGAGGAGATCATGGCCTTAGGTTTAGGGAGACAGGTGGAAACATATCTTCCACTCCGGAAGATTTCTATACAGGGGAAAGAAAAGGTTCAGAGTTTACACTCTCGAAGCCCAAAAGGTGGAGTCAACAACAATCGTTGATTTGGAAGGGTGTTACATGTCACTAGATCATACAAATATAGAATCACACATGGAAGGAGGAAAGGAAGGCAGATAGCCATTGTTGATCGAGAGGTAGTGCAGAGAGGAAAGAAATTGATGGACGAGAAGGATTGTGGGGCCAGGGCATGATCAAACATTAATTTTCCTTGAGCGGGCCACAATTGGAACCACGGTATTGCCAAGGGCCATGGTCTAGACTTCCCTTCGGCTTCTTTAGCACTCTGGGCTTTGGGATTCTCAAACTCCTATACACTCATTTCTCCCAAAGTGCATCTATCTGAAATCTCAGATCTGCTGACAATTGCCTCCTCGCAGATCGAAGACCCTCTGCTCTTCAGCTATTTGGGGTTCGAATGTTTCAAACTTATGTGCACTCGTTCCACCGAGAGCATCTTCACTCGAATTTGATGGATTTCCTCCACACGTCCTCCCAGCTGATGGACGGTCCCAAATGACTTACGCTTGTACATTAATTTTCCTTGAGCAGACCGCAATTGGAACCATGACATTGCCAAGGGAATACGTGGCCCTTGGCAATACAGTGGCTCCAATTGTGGCCCACTCAAGGAAATTAATGTTCGAGCATGTCTTGGCCCCACAATACTTCTTTTTCATCAATTTATTGCCTCTCGGCACTACCTCTCGATCAACAATGACTATCTTCCTTCCTTTCCTCCTTCCACGCACGATTCCAGATCGGTATGATCTATCGACGCGTAACTCCCTTCCAAATCAATGGTTGTTGTTGACTCCACCTTTTAGTCTTCGGGAGTTTCAACTCTCAACCTTTTCTTTCCCTCGTATGAAAATATTTCGGATTGGAAGATCTGTTGCCACCTGTCTCCCTGAACCTATGGTCAGGATATCCTCCGCGATTCTAGCCTTCGGGAGTTTCAATTCTCAATTTCCCTTTGTTTGGTTCTCCTCCAAACATTTTACTCAGATTCTACAATCCAACGACACCTATCCTCCCATGGATCAACTACTCCCAACTACTTCGATTGTTTGGGCTTCAACAATTTCAAACTTTCATTCTTTGCATTCTCCAGGAGTGATTTCACCCGGAGTTTACGATCATTCGCCACGTACCCAGATGGATCTGATGGTCCAGACTTCCCTTAGACACTTTGGGCTTCAGGAGTCTCAAACTCCTATACACTCATTTCTCCCAGAGTGCATCTATCCAAAATCTCATTTATGCTGACAGTTGTCTCCTCGCAGATCGAAGACCCTCGACTATTCAGTTATTTGGGGTTCGGATGTTTCAAAGTTTTGTGCCCTCATTTCTCCTAGAGCGTCTTCACCCAAATTTGATGGATTTCTGCCACACGTCCTCTGAGATGATGGACAGTCCCAAATGACTTTGGTGCTTCGGGACTTTAACAAGTCTACCCTCCTATGTGTACACAACCTTAAGGCTCATGCACTTACCCCCAGATCTAACGGTTGTTGATCCTTTATGCTCAAATCCAACGAATGGGATTTGTTTCCCTCTTTTGCACTTCCTCTGTTCCTTGGACAATGATCTAATGGTCCAGGCCTAAACAATACAATGATTTAACATGCTACCCTTCATCATGTACCTAATTATAAAACTGATAGAATCAACATAAGTATTAATTAGAATTCGACAACTTACATATCCATTAAAGAAATTCAAGGAAAACCATAACTTATTCTTACATAAATAAGAACTTTTCTCTGTTTCATTAAAGGAATTAAATATGACAAAACAACTGTAAAACATAACAGATAATTAGATGTTAAGCTACATTCATAGTTAAGTATCCAAAGGAAGAGTTCTAGAATTTATTCCAACCCCTGAACATGTGAAAAAATTATTTAGTTTTCAATCTAAACGTTAATCCAGTCCTCAATCCATACCTTCATCTAGTTCTCCATTCAGAACTTCATTTAGTCCTCCATCCAGTCCCTGTTACAGAGAAATTTCTCATAACGAAATTTTTTTAAATAAAAAGAATACAGAAAGCAAGAAATTGGTGTGGGTAGGAGTTGCAGCCCAAAAGGAAGAGGTTAAAGGTGAGGGAACATCAATAAAGGTGTTCGTGGCTCTGACGAAGATACCATGAGATTCCTGTAGAATTTAAAATGATTTTTAAAGAGTTCTAGAAAGCATAAAATGGAATTCTTGAGGTGTGGTACATACAAAATTTTCCAGTAAATTCTTCCAGATAGAACATTACTCAGCAACAAGAAAATTGGAGGATACTTGAAAGGCATCGAATACTCAATGATTATGAGATTACAACACAGAGGTTGATAGTCAACACATAGAGGTAAAATTTGTTGATGCGAAGGGTGAATGCTGGATAAAACTGCCATGCTCAGAAATGACCAAGGGAATAAAATTGCCAGGAAGGAAATAAATTATGGGCAATTTGAAGTGCCCAACGCAGAGAGTAAACTAGAAATAAGAATGCCAAGAAGAAATGAATGCAAGGAGAATTTAAAATTTAAAATGAGTTGCGAGTGAAGCTTGCACCGTGAGATAATTCTAGTTAGTAAAATAAACACCATCTCCCTACCAGCATAACGAAAAATAAAATCAATTCTCAATAAAATTAAGAAAAAAATATAATTTTCCTGAAGACAGATAATATATTCAGAACTATACAAAGCATAGGGAACATAAACATAGATCAACCTTTTAAAAATGCAAAGGAGAAAAGGGGTTCGCAAGGGTTAAGATCACAAGATTTTCCCAACCCAACTCTACACTAGGCGCTAAGGAAAGATACTCAAAACTAGAGCTGCACACCTCAAGTTAGTCATTAAATGGGGTGCCTTGTAATCTGGCACCTTGTCCAGTCTTGGATCCAACACCTGATATGACCCTCGATTTGGCCCTCAGTCCGGACCTTGAAACAATAATCTTTTTTTAAAGGAAACGAATACAATACATGCATCAATCAACTTGAGGAAGGGTTGATCCTGAAGGAAGGGACATCTAATGAACGCAAAGGTTTTAATAAGGTGAGATAATGCTTCAGCCCCAAATCATTCACAAAATTAATTACCACACAATTCAAGGAAATACACAAAGATAACCACTCAATTTCAGGGATGGTTTTTCTACAGGCCACCAGGAAATCCACCATGAATAGAGCTACAAATTTTAGACAATACTTAACCTAGGGACCACATCAACCACTTTGCAATCTTGGGCAGCGTAAGGCTCGAAAAGTTATGTGAAACGAGACCAAACACAGAGGGTTAAAGGCTGGCCAAAAATGCAGAGAGGAAGGGAATAATTTTGTGTTGTACGGCCTGCGTACCCCAGCTTTGCAGAGGAGAAAGGGATGATAATAAATCACCCAAGTGATATGTAGAGACACCAGTCAAAATCTGGGTGAAGTGAGAGTGAAGCACACAAGATATCTAAGAAAGATCCTGGGTGAGGAGAGAATCATTGGGTGATTTTCTCCATAGGATTTGATTCATATGCTGAGGAGAGTGACACATAAATCTCTCAGAAGAATGGGTGTTCGAGATTAAACAAATGGACAATTCCTTGGGCATAGTCAACAAAGCGTGGGTGGTTAAACAACTGGTGGATTTTGAGAGGAAAAAAAAACCACCCATATTGTAGGGATGAAAGGATGGACACAACAAACGAAAGGGACAGGCTGAGAGAAATTACTTGGGAGAAGGATAACCAAATAAAAATTGAGTTGGGTATGAGGGATAATAAACATAACATTTCCTCAACGCAGAAGGATGGTATTACAGTCATAGATCAAGCATTTCAATTGAAACAGGGGCACTAGGAAGGAGACATCAGATGAATTTCAGTCAAGGATGGAAATCCAATTAAATCCTTTATCAAACCAAATCAACAAGCATGCCCAACTATACAGAAACCATTTCAATTCATAAACATATAAATTCACATATAAAAAAAATTAATTTAATTACAACATAAACTATATACACATGTATTGTAACTTAAGGGCAAAGAATCTGAATCTTGTTGTCCCGCACTTGCACTCTGTCTAGCTCCTCGCTTTCTGATGTTTGATACCTCACTAGTACCTCCTATCCAATGATAGGGGTACTCTTCTTCCACCTGAGCCCCCTGAGCTGCAAAGGGGCCAAGAACACAAACCAGATAATAAGCTATCTCCCATCTCACCTAGCAAGGTCGAGCTACCACTCCTACCCAAAGTTGGGTATCCCAACTCCCACAAAAAAAATTCAATCAAGAAAAATATGGAAGCATAACCCTACGCTTGCCAAAAAGTGATCCCCTTTTCTCTTCTCTGCCATCTGCACATTAAATTAGTTTTGTTAAAAATTAATTAGGAAATATTCCCCCCCGTACACTTGTCACCCAATCCCTTAGTTGCACTAGATATTCATTTAATTAATTAAATTAGGTTACCAATTTCCCTCACCCACCTAAAAACATTCCTAAAAACGCTCATTGTTGTCCCTTTATTCCCTCAATTTCCTTTAATGACTGACACCCTTCTTAAATTTTAATTGAGTTCATTTTAAGAAAGTTCTCTAGACTAGATTCATTTCTATGTTCCACATTTCGTTTGAATTTAAAATTTCCTCCTTTTTATCTAAGTTTGAATTTAGCAAGTTTTGCACAAAGACAAGAGTTAAATTTTTAGATAATTTAATCCTCCTTTAAATTCTAAAATTTACTTTTTCCATCTCAATTGGCAAGTGTCGTGAAAATGAAGTTCCATGAGGTTTCAAGTTCAACTCCCCCTGACTTACAATGTGTGCCACGTAAGGGGCCTCGTGGGCACACCTAAAGGTTATAGTGGTAGCAGTTGGATAACATGGCCACGTGTAACACGAGCACGTGCCCAACTAGTTGTTGATTCCTCCAGACATAAAATAAAAATAAAAAAATAAATAATTTGCTTTTTCCCTTTTTTTTTTTCTTCATTCCCCTTTATTAATTGTTTAATTAATTTTTAGTCCTCTTATCCTACTTAGACCTAGGCCTCAAATTCAACTAGGCTTAGCAAATTTTTAAGGGAAAGGTTATAATTTAATAAACTTTACTTATGCATAATTAATTTCAGGTTGACCATGTCAAGCTAAGATATT
>JASDQU010586272.1:80767-94988 GCA_032191745.1 Picea mariana | reverse complement strand
CTTGCATTTATAATCATAAGAACTATACATGAAATAATTGAAATCTTGGTTTCACCTCTATCGTTCTTGGCTCAATATAACCTTGTGTAGCCAGTCAACCCTTCTAATGTCCTTAGGCTTACTATTGGCCCTCGACCAAGTTTTGAGGAAACCTTGGTCAGGTTTGACCACTTTTTGGACTTCGACGCAGTGATCAAGGAAGGAGCACTCAGGTGGATCTGAGATCGCAGATCTCACTTGTTTTGCGTGCTTTGTGGATCTAGCAAGGGGTTCCCTAGGGTTTTTGTAATGGGTTATGGGATGTTGGCCCATGGGTTTACCCATGATTAGGCGTTTTTGTAAGGGATTGTAAAAGTATAAATATGTAGGAATGTATGATAGGAGGAGAGACTTAGAGAGTGAAGTCTAAGTGGTTAAGTGCAAGTAGTTATGAGTGCTTTGTGCAACATAATGTGTATGTAAGGCTTTGTGCTCGATAAATGAGTTGGCTCTGTGCCTTGACCTAATTTTGGGAAGGATGATTTGGTGCTCAGTGCACATATCTCCTGTCCTTTGCAAAGATTGGCTCTATGGCTTGGTGCACAGGAGTGGATGAATGTAAGAGATTGAAGAATAATAAAGAAGATGAAGAAGTTGGTGTACATATCCCCACACTGGGGTGAACCATGTATATCTTTTGTCTTTTGGTTTCTTTCTGTTGTCTTGTTTATGCTATGAATGTATGCAGTTCTTTGCTTCTTATGTTTGTTAGATAGATCTATCAATGCTTGGGGCTTCACTTAAAGATGAATTAATGTTATATCTAACTCTGTGTCGAGTGCTAAGTGGGTGAAGTGTTTACTCTTTATTGTTACTACACTGATCTATATTAGATTTTGTTCTGCGATGTTAATAAGAGTTGATGAAATAATGCATATCACCTTCTAAGTGTGGCTAGAATACCCTGGGAAGTGTTATAATCATAGATCTGTGTCCCAGCTTAGTTACAAACACCTGAGTCCTATAGACCGCCCTGCTTCTACCTCTGGTGAGACTTCAACTGCTTCACAGGTGTTGCCAAAAGGGCCTGTAGTTAGGGTTTTATTGGTGCGCTGATAGAGTTGAACCCTGGGTCTGCCCCTGTGTCAACAAATGGTTGCGTTGTTGGGACCTGAAACTGTGATTTCTGGCAACTCAAGTAAAGAAAAGAGAATATTTGTGCGTAGATCTGATGATGTAGTGCGCAATACTCTACATGAATTGCAAGGATCTGTGCTAAGAAAGAAACCCAATCTGAAGAAAAGAGGTAAGATCTTAAAAGAGGTAAAGCTCTATGCTTTGATAAGAGTAAGATAAGTGAAAATTTTTGTTTTGAAAGCATGAATTTCGGTATGTTTAATAGATTTTGTCCTAGTATGAAAGCTAGGGTGCTATTGGAAGAAAGCATTGATCTAAGTAAAGCTAATAGAAATGAAGAAATATATGTTATTCCTATGCATAGAAAGAATTTTTGGACTAATACCCGGATGCAGGAACCTTGAAAGATTTTTTGCAGATTGCAGGTACAACACTGTGATCCTAGTGCACAGTACATGAGAGGTTGGGGAATGCTTAAAGGAAAGAGAGGATTGACATTATGTTATAATTGCAGAAGCCCGTGACATCTTGCTAAGGAATGCCCTAGTACAGGTCCTATTTGTCTTTGTTGTAAAATTGTTGGTCATGAGGTTGAGGATTGTCCAAGGATGATTGCTAAGGTTGAAAGGATGAACATGGGACAAGAAAAAGAAAGTCTAGAGACTAAGAACATGTTAGAGAATCATAAATAGAATAGATCAGAGGAAGTTCAGACTACATTAGTACAATTGAAAGAAATGATGGATGTTCATAAAGATATTAGTTTACCATAGATCCTGAAAGTAAAACAATGCATAAGTACAAGAATAGAAGACTTCGACATAGACTTTGTCGTGGATGAGGAAACACAAGTAAATATTATAACAAAAGAAACTTGGGAAATTTTGGGAAATCCTGTTGTGGTACCTTCATTGGGAAGGATAGGCTTGTTTAAAGGAAAGATGATAACCCTATGTGGAAGAGTTACTAATATACCTATTATTACCCATGGAACATCGACTGAAGAGGAAGAAGTCATTAAGTTTGTTGAGAAAAATGCCCCTTTCGCACTTTTGTTAGGAAATAATTGGATTGAGAAGGATCAAATCAGAAGGAAAGTAGAGGAAGAAGCTACAAAAAATAAAAATCAAGAAGTAAGGGATTTCATAGCTAGAAAAATAGACCGACTAATAGAAGAACGAGAAGATAAGTCGAAGCAACGGAGGGAAAGAGAATTAGCTATCGAATTTGAAAGAACGCAAGAAGGTTTGAAGGACCTATCCATGCAAGAAAGAAGAATACCCACCCTGGAATTAATAAGAGAATGGATATTAGCTTCGAACCCTTTGATAGCACATCAACAGTGCAAAGTTGCTTTGCTAAGAGAGGATAAGAATACAAATGGAAAGATAATTCCAGAAACTGTTAGAGAGAATCATATTACAGGAAAGAAGGCAAGGAAGGTCAATAAAAAGAAATCCAAGTTAGAAAATCTACAGGAAGGTATAGAGAATAGATGGAAGACTTCACAGACTGGGACCTAGCAGGAGGTAGGTTCGCAGGATTTGAACCTCGTTGGAACAACAGAATCATGAAGAATGGGACTTCACCCTTGCGAAGCTATATGACCGTTGGAGGTGCCCAGAGCATTAGAATGATGCTCCAGAATGGCCATGAAACACATTTATGGGTGGATGGACCGCTTTTGGGATGTTGATACCGTGCCATAACGGACAGATTCACATTGATGGAAGCATTCCTGCCCAATGGAAGAATCTGTTACGACGCTCACTTATTTAACCCGTCAAATGCTGCAATGAGACCAATTTTTTCCACCCATGATTAACTGAGATAATAGAGAGTTGATTGTGTGTCCATCTATGTTATCAGAAACTAGACGTCGTTGTCCATTTGTCTACTTATCCGTTCGCCTACCCCGACCTGTCTGTTTAACAATGAGAATGTCAGGCGAACCCAGTGAGATAGAGAAGTCCATTGAGGAGGTTATTAAGAAGTTCATGGATGATAGAGATATGTCTGAAGGAGTACAGGCATCATCGACCAGGGGACTAAAGGCTTCCCCTTCGACTAGATGATGTTCTGGCCATGTTAACCCCGCAACTGAGCAACGAAGTAAGCATCACGAAAATATGGTGAATGCGAAGCAAATCTCATCAATCTTACCATACTATATCCCGCATTTGGTTGGAGAGGTTAACTACGACAGCATTCCATGAGACTACGAATACACCCTGATCACCACATACATTCTGAAGGGAATACGCGTAGTTGGGATCCAGTTGGGATAGATCCCGTTATTAAATAACAACGCCTTAAACCTTGGAGACAGAAATAACTATGCTATGCTTGCACCCCACATATACCTGAAGAAGACAACTGGGAAGAAGCCTCGCATTATCTCCCAACCATGGATTAAGGAGCTGACGCAGTCCACTGTGCTCAACGTGATGAAAATTCCCCATTTTGGCTACCACCAGGAGGTTAACGCTTGTGTTAAAATCCTCTTGTCGTGCTACCATGGAGGATACATGTGGCTCGACCAAAGGATATTGTGGATCCAACGTTGATCCACTTGATTACAGGGTTTAGCATGCAGGGACCTGACCCTCAACNATGTGGCTCGACTGAAGGATTATTGTGGATCCAACGTTGATCCACTTGATTACAGGGTTTAGCATGCAGGGACTTGACCCTCAACAGTTTTACCCAAGGAAGGCCTCAGACCGCTCCCTGGCACAATGCATCAAGGAAGTATATGGAGAAGTTGAAAAATGAAAGTGAGGCTACAATGTATCCTCTATCCAGGATGGAGCAGTGCACCTCGCTTTCCAACTCATAGCTGGCAATCTCGTAAGAAAGAACCACCCCACACAGGTCATCGAGTTCGTGGTGGACCTCACAGGAAAATGTGTGGAGGGAATGCAAATGAATTGGGTGAGTTACCTCGTCAACGAACTCGAGAAAGACTATCGTGAAGCTCAGGATCAGGGATACAAATTCCACTTTAGTTGGCTTCTCGTGTTGATTTCATTTGTCGCTTGGAAAATGCCTGAAGGAGCCACCTTTCTGGAGATTGAACCATCAGATTCATTGGTTGTTAGGCTTACTACCTTGGGGTACACCAACGACATGTTGAAGCAATGGAAATTGAACTTTGTGTTCCATGTGTATTATCAACAACTGAAGGTTTCCATTGAATCATTTTCATGCATGACGCCACACACCTTGAACCAGTATAGACCGATAGCCAAGTTATGCGCATATTGACATTTTATCTATATCACTGCATGCAGAAATGAGAGCAAGGAAGAATTACAGTCATATTACAAGGTGACAGATGAAGACATGGAGCACATAAAAAAGGAGTGGCCAGAGGAGTTCCTCGTACCTGTTTCTGATGCATAACTCTCTGACACTGACATCATAGGAATCCCCCTTGTCACCCGAGCTGAGCATGTCAGACAATCTAGTGCGAAAAAGAAGAATAAAAAAGAAGAAGTAATATAGAGACTGATGAGGAGGACAATGCTTTTGAAGGAAATGGATCTGGCTCGCTAGGAGGAGCATACGAAGAAAATGGACAAGGAGGATGGGATGAAGGAGAAAATAAAGGAGAGGGAGAAGCTACACCTCCGAAAGATCCCCTTACTGAAACAATCACACTACAGAAGAGGAAGGTTTCTCTGTAGAAACCTTCAGCAAGAAAGAAGACGCGGGCTAGCAAGCCCCAGTTAGAGGCCAAAATCACAGAGGACAACATCAAATTGGTCTATGGATCCATGGAAGATGATTCTGAGGAGATCTTGTAGAGATATGGAGCGAAGCAAGAGGAGTTGTATGGAAGGGTCCAGAAGGAACTAAAGGAAATACAACAAGCTATCCAATTGATCCGCACAGTACCTACTGCACCTTCTTCATCACAGGTTGCATAATTGGTGGATGAACCAACCCAATTAAGAAGACTTGAAGATGCGACAGAGGCTCGACTTCAGAGAATCTAGGAAGAAAAGGATAAGGCTATAGAAGCCTTGAAACAAGAGAAAGAGGAAGTCTTAGAGCAACTACGAGTAGCGTGCTACTGTGTATCTGCCTATGAAAATGAGAGAGATGAGTTTCGGGCGATGTTCGAGGAGGACAAAGAGAAGATACGAAGAGAAAAGGACCAGTTTCTCGCAGAGCAAACTGTGGTCAAAGAAGCGGTGAATAAAGCACTTTTCTCTGTGCCAGGCTTGGCACAGGAGGAACAAGAGTCAGTCGAGGCTTAAGTAGCGAAGCTCTGTGATACCATCCAATAGCTTCAAGCGAGGATAACAGAGTTGGAGGCCCAAGAAGTGTCGAGCACCCTACAAGAAGTGTGTGACCAGAGAGAGGAAGCCACCAAAAATGCAGTAATAAGGATTAACACCCTCACCTCATAGTGCAAATAGTTGAGCGATATAAGTGCGCAAACTTATGAACGCCTTTCAGAAGTTGCAGAGATAAGGAGGTTGGAAGCGTAGTTATAGGAGGCACAACAACATGCATTCACCGTGTAGGTGCAGATGAAGATCCTCACCTCATTTGAGAGTATGAAGAGATCTCAAGAACAACGCTCAGTCCAACAACAAATTACTGACATCCAGGCAAGAGTAATGGAAGTCACGCAAAAGATGCAGCCTGTGTAGGATGAATCCTGCAAGTTGTTCGAAGCAATTGAAGGACGGGGCTCGCAACTGGACTAGGTGGTTGCATTAGTCGAACAATGCCTGGAAGGGCCTGTCACAGTGCAGACGATCCAGAAGCTTGTTGAGCAGGAGGCTCAGGCGAACCAGCAAGTTGAGGCAACTCAAGTGAATCTCTAGGACTTTGAATAAGTGTTTCTCAGAACTGAGTGACTTGGGATGAGTCACAGGTGAGTGTTGGGGGCCTGTTGGCCCTCGACCAAGTTTTAAGGAAACCTTGGTCAGGTTTGACCACTTTTTGGAATTCGATGTAGTGATCGAGGAAGGAGTGCCCAGGCGGAGCTGAGATCGTGGATATCACTTGTTTTGCAGGCTTTGTGTACCCAGCAAGGGGTTCCCTAGGGTTTTTGTAATGGGTTATGGGATGTTGTCCCATGGGTTTACCCATGATTAGGCCTTTTTGTAAGCAATTTTAAAAGTATAAATAAGTAGGAATGTATGATAGGAGGAGAGACTTAGAGAGCGAAGTCTAAGTGGTTAAGTGCAAGTAGTTTTGAGTGCTTTGTGCAACAGAATGTGTATGTAAGGCTTTGTGCTCAATAAAGGAGTTGGCTCTGTGCGTTGACCTAATTTTGGGAAGGAGGATCTGGTGCTCAGTGTGAAGATATCTTGTCCTTTGCGAAGATTGGCTCTGTGGCTTGGTGCATAGGAGTGGATGAATGTAAGAGATTGAAGAATAATAAAGAAGACGAAGTAGTTGGTGGACGTAGCCTCACACTGGGGTGAACCACATATATCTTGTGTATTTTGGTTGCTTTGTGTTGTCTTTTTTATGCTATGAATGTGCAAGGTTCTTTGCTTATTATGTTTGTTAGATAGATCTATTGATGCTTAGGGCTCCACTTAAAGATGAATGAATGTTAGATCTAACTCTATGCCGAGTGCTAAGTGGGTGAAGTGTTTACTCTTTATTGTTACTGCGCTGATCTATATTAGGGTTTGCTCTGTGATGTTAATTATAAGAGTTGATGAACTAACGCATATCACCTTCTAAGTGTGGCTAGAATACCCTGCGAAGTGTTATAATCACGGATCTTTGTCCCATCTTGGTTACAGACACCTGAGTCCTATAACCCCCCCCCGCTTCTACCTCGGGTGAGACTTCTCCTTCTTCGCAGGTCTTGCTGAAAGGGTCGGTAGTTAGGGTTTTGTTGGTGCGCTGATAGAGTTGAACCCTGGGTCCTCCCCTGTGCCAACACTTACAATATAAATAAAATACAAGTATCTCTACTTGATTTAATTGCTTCCTAAATTCATGTAATTGTTTTTTTAATAATATAACTTTAGTCTTATTTCTAATAACTCAGTAATTGAATCCTCATTGAATTATGCCACTAAGTGAAGATTCGTTACAATGACTCATCATCTATTTGACATTCATTATTTATCTAGAACCTCCTATAACTTCTAAGGAAAACTACAATAGTTTTGCAAAGAAATCCACTCTTTGGGAAAATGTCAATACCCTTAGGATTGAAAAACAATACCCTTAGGATTTTACAAAGAAATCCACTCTTTGGGAAAATGAATATGCTCCTGCATCAAAAGGTCTCACTCAAAGCACCATGTCGAGACTGAAACTTGTACAAGGCTCATATAGTACTACTGTCATGACTAGCATGCAACTTGTAACCCATAATTTCACTTTAACTATTATGTAGGTATTAAAGCACCAATCCAAAATCATTATCCATTTATTCAATGATTAAATATCATTATAACATAACCATCATCCTAACGTGAGAGAAAAATAGATATTTATGAATACTGTGGTTAWTAACCACAGTATTCATAAATATCTATTTTTCTCTCACGTTAGGATGATGGTTATGTTATAATGATATTTAATCATTGAATAAATGGATAATGATTTTGGATTGGTGCTTTAATACCTACATAATAGTTAAAGTGAAATTATGGGTTACAAGTTGCATGCTAGTCATGACAGTAGTACTATATGAGCCTTGTACAAGTTTCAGTCTCGACATGGTGCTTTGAGTGAGACCTTTTGATGCAGGAGCATATTCATTTTCCCAAAGAGTGGATTTCTTTGTAAAATCCTAAGGGTATTGTTTTTCAATCCTAAGGGTATTGACATTTTCCCAAAGTGTGGATTTCTTTGTAAAACTATTGCAGTTTTCCTTAGAAGTTATAGGAGGTTCTATATAAATAATGAATGTCAAATAGATGATGAGTCATTGTAACGAATCTTCACTTAGTGGCATAATTCAATGAGGATTCAATTACTGAGTTATTAGAAATAAGACTAAAGTTATATTATTAAAAAAACAATTACATGAATTTAGGAAGCAGTTAAATCAAGTAGAGATACTTGTATTTTATTTATATCATAAGTGTTGGCACAGGGGCGGACCCAGGGTTCAACTCTATCAGCGCACCAACAAAACCCTAACTACCGACCCTTTCGGCAACACCTGTCAAGAAGGCGAAGTCTCACCCGAGGTAGAAGTAGGGGGGGTTATAGGACTCAGGTGTCTGTAACCAAGATGGGACAAAGATCTGTGATTATAACACTTCGCAGTGTATTCTAGCCACACTTAGAAGGCGATATGCATTAGTTCATTAACTCTTATAATTAACATCACAGAACAAACCCTAATATAGATCAGCTCAGTAACAATAAAGAGTAAACACTTCACCCACTTAGCACTCAGCATAGAGTTAGATCTAACATTCATTCATCTTTAAGTGGAGCCCTAAGCATCAATAGATCTATCTAACAAACATAATAAGCAAAGAACCGTGCACATTCATAACATAAACAAGACAACACAAAGCAACCAAAATACACAAGATATATGTGGTTCACCCCAGTGTGAGGCTACGTCCACCAACTACTTCRTCTTCTTTATTATTCTTCAATCTCTTACATTCATCCACTCCTATGCACCAAGCCACAGAGCCAATCTTCGCAAAGGACAAKAKATCTTCACACTRAGCACCMGATCCTCCTTCCCAAAATTAGGTCAASGCACAGAGCCAACTCCTTTATTGAGCACAAAGCCTTACATACACATTCTRTTGCACAAMGCACTCAAAACTACTTGCACTTARCCACTTAGACTTYKCTCTCYRAGTCTCTCCTCCTATCATACATTCCTACTTATTTATACTTTTAAAATYGCTTACAAAAAGGYCTAATCATGGGTAAACCCATGGGACAAMATCCCATAACCCATTACAAAAACCCTAGGGAACCCCTTGCTGGGTACACAAAGCCTGCAAAACAAGTGATATCCACGATCTCAGCTCCGCTTGGGCACTCCTTCCTCGATCACTACATCGAATTCCAAAAAGTGGTCAAACCTGACCAAGGTTTCCTCAAAACTTGGTCGAGGGCCAACAGGCTCCCAACACTCACCTGTGACTCGTCCCGAGTCACTCAGTTCTGAGCAACACTTATTCGAAGTCCTAGAGATTCACTTGAGTTGCCTCAACTCGCTGCTTTGCCTGAGCCTCCTGCTCAACAAGCTCCTGGATCGTCTGCGCTGTAACAGGCCCTTCCAGGCATTGTTCGACTGATGCAACCACCTAGTCCAGTTGCGAGCCCCGTCCTTCAATTGCTTCGAACAACTTGCAGGCTTCATCCTACATAGGTTGCATCTTTTGCGTGACTTCCATTACTCTTCCCTGGATGTCAGTAATCTGTTGTTGGACTGAGTGTTGTTCTTGAGATCTCTTCATACTCTCAAATGAGGTGAGGAGCTTCATCTGCACCTACGCGGTGAATGCATGTTGTTGTGCCTCCTATAACTATGCTTCCAACCTCGTTATCTCTGCAACTTTTGTAAGGCATTCATAAGTTTGCACACTTATATCGCTCAACTGTTTTCACTATGAGGTGAGGGTGTTGATCCTTATTACTGCATTTTTGGTGGTTTCCTCTCTCTGGTCACACACTTCTTGTAGGGTGCTTGACATTTCTTGGGCCTCCAACTCTGTTATCCTCGCTTGAAGCTATTGGATGGTATCAGAGAGCTTCGCTACTTAAGCCTTGACTGACTCTTGTTCCTCCTGTGCCAAGCCTGGCACAGAGCAAAGTGCTTTATTCACTACTTCTTTGACCACAGTTTGCTCTGCGAGCAACTGGTCCTTTTCTCTTCGTATCTTCTCTTTGTCCTCCTCGAACATGGCCTGAAACTCATCTCTCTCATTTTCATAGGCAGATACACAGTAGCGCGCTACTCGTAGTTGCTCTAAGACTTCCTCTTTCTCTTGTTTCAAGGCTTCTATAGCCTTATCCTTTTCTTCCTAGATTCTCTGAAGTCGAGCCTCTGTCGCATCTTCAAGTCTTCTTAATTGGGTTGGTTCATCCACCAATTATGCAACCTGTGATGAAGAAGGCGCAGTAGGTACTGTGCAGATCAATTGGATAGCTTGTTGTATTTCCTTTAGTTCCTTCTGGACCCTTCCATACAACTCCTCCTGCTTCGCTCCATATCTCTACAAGATCTCCTCAGAATCATCTTCCATGGATCCACGGACCAATTTGATGTTGTCCTTCGTGAGTTTGGACTCTAACTAGGGCTTGCTAGCCTGCGTCTTCTTTCTTGCTGAAGGTTTCTGCAGAGAAACCTTCCTCTTCTGTAGTGTGATTGTTTCAGTAAGGGGATCTTTTGGCGGTGTAGCTTCTCCTTCTCCTTTATTTTCTCCTTCATCCCATCCTCCTTGTCCATTTTCTTCGTATGCTCCTCCTAGCGAGCCAGATCCATTTCCTTCAAAAGCATTGTCCTCCTCGTCAGTCTCTATATTACTTCCTCTTTTTAATTCTTCTTTTCGCACTGGATTGTCTGACATGCTCAACCCGGGTGACAAGGGGGCTTCCTATGATGTTAGTGTCAGAGAGTTATGCATCAAAAACAGGTACGAGGAACTCCTCCGGCCACTCCTTTGTGATATGCTCCATGTCTTCATCTGTCACCTTGTAATATGACTGTAATTCTTCCTTGCTCTCATTTCTGCATGCAGTGATATAGATAAAATGTCAATCTGCGCATAACTTGGCTATCGGTCTATACTGGTGCAAGGTGTGTGGTGTCATGCGCGAAAATGATTCAATGGAAACCTTTAGTTGTTGATAATATGCATGGAACACAAAGTTCAATTTCCATTTCTTTGACATGTCATTGGTGTACCCCAAGGTAGTAAGCCTAACAACCAATGAATCTGATGGTTCAATCTCCAGAAAGGTGGCTCCTTCAGGCATTTTCCAAGCGACAAATGCAATCAACACGAGAAGCCAACTAAAGTGGAATTTGTATCCCTGATCCTGAGCTTCACGATAGTCTTTCTCGAGTTCGTTGACGAGGTAACTTGCCCTATTCATTTGCATGCCCTCCACACATTTTCCTGTGAGGTCCACCACGAACCCGATGACCTGTGTGGGGTGGTTATTTCTTACGACATTTCCGCTATGAGTTGGAAAGCGAGGCGCACTTCTCCATCCTGGATAGAGGCTACCTTGTAGCCTCACTTTCATTTTCAACTTCTCCATATACTTCCTTGATGCATTGTGCCAGGGAGCGGTCTGAGGCCTTCCTTGGGTAAAACTGTTGAGGGTCAAGTCCCTGCATGCTAAACCCTGTAATCAAGTGGATCAACGTTGGATCCACAATAATCCTTCAGTCGAGCCACATGTATCCGCCATGGTAGCATGACAAGAGGATTTTAACACAAGCGTTAACCTCCTGGTGGTAGCCAAAATGGGGAATTTTTATCACGTTGAGCACAGTGGACTGCATAAGCTCCTTAATCCATGGTTGGGAGATAATCCGAGGCTTCTTTCCAGCTGTCTTCTTCAGGTATATGTGGGGTGCAAGCATAGCATAGTTATTTCTATCTCTAAGGTTTAAGGCGTTGTTATTTAATAACGAGATCTATCCCAACTGGATCCCAACTACACGTATTCCCTTCAGAATGTATGTGGTGATCAGGGTGTATTCATAGTCTCATGGAATGCTGTCGCAGTTAACCTCTCCAACCAAATGCAAGATATAGTATGGTAAGATTGACGAGATTTGCTTCGCATTCACCATATTGTTGTGATGCTTCGTTGCTCAGTCGCGGGGTTAACATGGCTAGAACATCATCTAGTCGAAGGGGAAGCCTTTAGTCCCCTGGTCGATGATGCCTGTACTCCTTCAGACATATCTCTATCAGCCATGAACTTCTTAATAACCTCCTCAATGGACTTCTCTATCTCACTGGGTTCGCCTGACATTCTCATTGTTAAATAGACAGGTCGGGGTAGGCGAACGGATAAGTAGACAAATGGACAACAACGTCTAGTTTCTGATAACATAGATCGACACACAATCAACTCTCTATTATCTCAGTTAATCATGGGTGGAAAAAATTGGTCTCGTTGCAGCATCTGACGGGTTAAATAAGTGAGCGTCATAACAGATTCTTCCAACAGGCAGGTGATCAGAATCTGGACCAGGGGTCTAAAATTAGCTCAAAATTCAAAGTGCTCGGACTGCGACGAAAATGGTTCCATTGCGTTCATCTCGTTCTCCTGATTCCGGCGGTATATTTACTTTCACAAACGGAGTCCGTATGGAGAAGTTATCGCGATCTGTTCGCCGAGCCAAACAGGTAAAAAAAAAGGGATGCTGACTGGGCAACCGTACAGCTGATGTGGTAGGCCGTACAGCTGACGTGGAAACCGTACGGACGACGTGGAAGTGCTGACGTGTCGAGTTCTGATTAGTTGGCAATTGGCGAATCATGTTTTGACACGTGGCATCATCTGAATGAATGGATGGGTGCCACGTGGCTCAATCAAGGGTTGCCACGTGGCACCCGTTTATTAGCTGATTGGTTTATTGTTTGGTTAATTAAAAGTTTTGTAGGTCCGTGGGGTTCGACCCCCGGACCTCTACCGTCGTTGAAAGCTTTACCAAATGCCAACACACCAACGCGCCACGCTGTTGGCTTTAATAATTATGCGTTGGAATTTTGATATAAGTTGAATGGGTTCAATTTTTTGTGCGGGGAAAGGGCTAGGGCTAAGCCCCAGCCCCCGGTCACACTATGTGTACACATGACCATACCCTCTAGCTTAAAAACGCGCGGGGTTGCAATCCAAGTGGAACCCCCAGTCACGTGATGTATTTCATGTGACCACGCCTGGTTACATATATATTGGCACGGGGTTTGGTTTATGCCAAACGGTTATATTTATATAACCATATATTAATTGGCGCAGGTTTTACCATTATATGCCACGGTTATATTAATTGTTTCTCATGTGATCGCTACACTTTTTAAATGGCGCGCATTGTAATGTATTGCAATACATTACATTTTATATATTGTATAAACCACATGTTTATATTGTATGCGTGGGGTTTGAAACCACGACACGCGGGTTGAATGTGGCGTGGATTTAAATATTGGTTTTTGTTTCAAGTTTAAATGGTGATACAACCACCTTACGCCACATGCCGAGCTCAGATTCAACCATACAACAGTTAGCCATTTTTGTGCGCGGGACGTGGCCATATGGTCCCCCATGCGCCCAACACCTCCGTCCTCGGGGGCTATAGTTGCGCTAACGGTGCGAAATTTTGGCACCATTTTCAGAACACGCGTGTGTGCTGAGTTTAGGCATTGAAAACGCTCGGAGGCTAGGTTCATTCACCCACAGGTGCAGAATGGCGAACCAGTAACAGAGCTTGAAGGGGAAAAATGGCAGAATGCATAACTTCTTCAGTTTTTGACCAAATCAGGTGCTGTAAAAGCCCAGCTAGGGGTTTTTGGACGTTATGAGTCCATTGGTGATGTTTTCATAGGCATTTGGAGACTTATAATGCAGTTTTTTAACCATTTAAGTTTGAGGAAGCTCCATGAAGCTTGAAGCCCTCATTGTTTGAGGCATTGCTCTGATGAGCACATATCCATTTTCTGAGACTGAATAGTCATTTCTGACTGATTATTATGCTCTGAACTTTTTGGGATAGGTTTCAGATCCATTGGAGGACTTTTACAGGTGTTTTTTCCTCATTGAAGCTCAGGGAAGCTTGGAGGTCACATGTAGAAGAGGTCATTGTTGGATGAGCCATTGTCCATTTTCAGAGTTCTAATAGTCAATTTTGGGGTTTTTATGTATTCTGAATCCAATGGTATAGTCTGTAAATCCATTGGAGTTGAGCAGCAGCTTGTAAAGAGAATTTGACAAACTAATCCCAAAGAGCCAAGTCCATTGAAGGAGGCTCAAGGAGATGTAGCCCAGAGAGGGGTGAACTCCTTTATCATCTTGGTATTGCTGTGATTTTGATGTGTTATTTTCTGCATTTTATAATTCTGTGTATTTGTTTATAACACATGATTAACCTTTTAAAAGAACATTCCTCACACAG
>JASDQU010586272.1:0-14542 GCA_032191745.1 Picea mariana | reverse complement strand
GTGCCCATGAAATATGGCACACTTTCATGGTTTTGGGGCATCCCTTGCAAGACCATGGAATATTTTGAGGAGGTGGATGCAACTACCTAATTGATGATGGATGAGTGTAGGATTACGGGTTCACTTAAAATTGGAGGGTGAGGCAAGTCATCCTAGATTGGGGAAAAGATTTAAGACATCAATCCTATATAAGGAAATCTCAATTTGGGTGGAAAGCATTCAATACTAGACAAACATAACAACTTGGAGAAGACTAAAACATAGGGAGAAACTTAGTAAAATCCAAGGCATAGTTTTTTTTTTTTAAGGAAGGAAAGTGTGAGTTTGGTATGATGACTTGGATAGTTGTTTTATAAGTGTTGAAGAATAGGGTACTACACGAGGTAGAATTGTGAGTTTCAATAAGGGTTTGTGGGTTTACTTGTATTGAAGCAAGGAGGGTGTTCTTGGGTCTTTTGCATCTATGTTAAGGTTGTAGTGGTTGATTGAACCTTACCTATGTAGCTCATTGTAAACATTCTTCTTAACAAAGTTAAGAAACTTATATTAAGTATTTCCCTAACAAGTGTGTTGTGGTTTATTTATGGAAAAAAAATTATGTTCCTTTTGATTCTCATGAAATGGTTGTGTTGAAATTATTGAGATATTTTAAACAAAATGGTTGGACGTTTCCTCATAATGTTGGTTTTTTTGTAAAATCTACTAACTTAATTTGGGCATTGGGTTGGGTCATGTATGATGTGTTAGGAATAGTTTGGTTGTAAGTAAGTCCATGTTGATATCATCACTAGGTTTGAAGCAAGTTAGTATCACACACCCTAAGACCGACCAAAATGAAAAGTTTGGAGGAATTCTCCAGGTGACATAGTGGATGTTACACCATCTTTCACTTATTTAGATGCATTTTTGGTTATAAGCCAACATTAAATATGGCCCTCCCTTCTCAAAGTTGAATCAACAAGGGTTACACTATACATATGTTAAATCTTATGGTGAGCCAATGTTCTCATCTTTAATTTGAATATGTTTGGTCTAAGAAAAATCTTTTCTACAATGTTGTACCATCAAATCTAAAGTATGGATGTGGAATTTGGTGTACTAGAATTCAAAAAATAGAATGATCCCATTATGAAAGATATATTTTTTCATGTACTCTAAACACATTATATGTAAGAGATTAATGCTTCATGCAATTAATTTTCCAAATTCCAAGGTTTACCTTTTTTATATAAATCCTTTCACATTATCACTTTCCTGTAGTGGCTTCATTGCTTAACCAATTTTAGTCTTAGCAAGTACAATCACCCATTTCTTGTGATTTAGTTTTGCATGCATATGGGAAAATAGGGCTACCAATGCTCTTGCTATAGATATTTTATGCCTCTTTTACATTGATGTCCACTTTGCTTTGTGATATGATGGTAAGAAGCAATTGAGAGACTCCATATAGGGTTGTGAGATGACACCACAATTTTATTAGTTTTCAAAGAAGGAAAAGCCATGACTAGGTCCGAAGATAAATCTTCATCTTGGCTTCAAATCAGATAACAATATGCAATCTACAGTAGTTGGTAATAGCTCAAGCTTTGGCAACCAAATTCCAGGAGGACTTTCTTTAAGCAAGAATTCTCCTCTCATAATTCTTTTGACTTGAGATAATTAATTAGTATGAAAAGGTTTCCATGAAGCAAAACATATTCTCTATATAAATTTTTGAAATACAAAGAATACTGAAGTTTTTGTCATTCTTCTGACAAACTCAGAATATTGTAAAAAGGTAAATATGAATAGTGTCTAGACTTTATGCCAAGCAATAACACTGCTGGGTTATGAAATATTTGGCATCAAATTGTAGCATTAATTTTGAAATACTATAATATTTATTCAACTCTGGCCTACACCAATATAACTTGAAAAACCATAATGGTACACAATGGACAATGACCCAACCTTCAATATAGTCAATGATAGCTCCTTTTGGGAGGTCATTGACCCTTTTCTAGCATCAAATGGTCAACAAGAAGCCCAGGGAAATAGAAGAAGTGAAATGTTGCTCAGGGGATAGTGAGGGCACTCTCATTTTTTCACTGGAAAGTTTTGTAGTTTTTTGACAGATTTTGAAAGAGGTTTTGCACAACAATAAGGTGAGGAAATTGAGGCTTTAGGTGAGGTCATTGGAGGATCCCCTAAGACTTTACAAGGTTTTATAATTTAGTGAAAGATTCGCCAATATTTTACAAGATTTTATAATTCAGTGAAAGATTCGCCAATATTTTATAAGATTATCAAATTGACTAAAAGATTCGCCAAAAACTTATATATACATTTTATATTATTGATAAAATAGCCTTCAATTTTTACTATGTATCATGGGGATTCACCCATTTATTATACATATAAATTTAGGGGGGGTTCTTAAAACCACCCCTGGTGTACCATCAAGGAAGTGTTAGTGCAGTGGAAAGATACAACTACAGAAGATGCCACTTGGGAGCCAACCAACATTCTACAAGAGTTTAATTATCTCAATCCTTGAGGAAAAGTCTATTCTTCAATGGGGAGGACATGTTAGGGACCTAACCTCCCTAACCCCTCACGTAGGTAGAATAATATATTTTCATGTAATAAAGACTGACATTANATGTATGCGAAATAATTAGTATAAATAAGAGTAGGAGACATGAGAAGTATTTGTCTTGAGAATTGTTGTAATATAGATTTTCTCTGCTGGAGGTTTCCCCCTCTAAGAGGCAAGTGAACATTGCTTTCTCTGAATAAAGGTATCATTTCTGGTGTTTCTCTTAATATTTTGTTGTTCCATTGATATCTATTGAATATTCTTGTTTCTTCATATTATATTACATATGGTGCCTTACAAATACCAAATAAACAAAATTATTACTGACTTCCGTGGAATACACATAGTGATAATTTTGCTTCTTGAAAATCCAAGTCATAATATATGAGTATCAAAGTTTTGATACTACATTATTGGATACTGCTATAAGCCATAGAGAGACTTCTTCATCTTGAAAACCAACTCCTTTTCCTTCATTGTAAAACCTTTTGGCCGTTTCATGTACATTTCTTCTTTAAGATACTTGTGTAGGAATGTTATCTTCACATCCATTTTCTTTAATTCAAGATCAAATGCATCAGTAATAGACACAATAAATCTAATGGAAGTTCACTTAGAAATAGGAGAAAAATCACCAAAATAAAAAAAATCCCTCCAATTGGGAATATCCCTTTGCTATCGAGTGAGATTTGTACTCAACACTTAAATTTTTTCTTTGAAATTCTTCTTAAGCACTCATTTTTTACCAATGGGGTTTCCACCAACATCAAATTCTTCTTTGTGAAAATAGTGTTTTCACCAACACTAATCTTCTCCCTCTACATCTCAACCAAACGTTCCATATGAAAATATGGACATCTTGTAATATTATAATTAATCACAATCCCCTAGAGGGGAACTATCACCCAATCACCATTCTCCTCCATCGAGGCATCGAACCTCACATCCTTAAAACAACTAGAAGGATCACAAATGGAAGTAGTCAATGCAACATAGTTAGCATATCTCATAGGATGTATACTCACTCTCATTAAAGACTTAGGTGCTTCTAGCTTATGTGAATCATACAATTTCTAGGTAAGCCATCTCAACTTCTTTATGTTGGAGTAGAGGGTGAAGACTTATCCTTCCTTAAGGTCTCCTCATGATCGAGGAATTATCCTTCCTTAAGATCTCCTCATGATCAAGATTTTATAGGGAATGAAATGAAACACATGTAGTAATATAACAAAGTGAAAAGTGATATAGTGAAAACCTAACTTCTATTGATGAATAAAATAGTTGAAAACTGTAGAACACAAACTGACTAGAATGGTGGTATCTTATCTCTGAAGAGAGAGAGAGAGAGAGAGAGAGAGAGAGAGAGAGAGAGAGAGAGAGATTGGCTATGCTCATTTTCAAAAGATCATACAAGAGGCCAAAATAATGGCCTTTTAACATAAATCAATAACCCTAAAGGTCCAAAACCCCAACCCTAGGAGATAAAGTGCCAAAATATATTTTTGGGCCTTGAGGTGGTTAGTTCCTATATCAACTTCTTGGGGGCACAACTTTAAGATACAATCTCCATTTGGAATACATAGTAGTTCATTGAAAATATATAACTAAGCACTATTGTATTGCAACATGGCCTCGGTGTGCCAAAGCCAAAACTAAGCCCTTTAATTTATCAGAAAACATCATTTAGAGCCTCAAAATGGCCCTAGAAGTTTAGGACTCGGAAAATTCTTAAAAATCATAGAAAATTTCCCAAGATGGAGAACCATGTTGAATAAGTGGAATAGTTGGGTGGCCACTGATATCCACTTGGATCACATCATCCACACCTATATCTACATCTTCTCTAACTTGTTATGGATAAAGTCTATTGAAGGAAATGGACACCAACTCCATATCATCCACTTTTGTCCCTATGGAAACCAATTGATCTGTCAAGTATATGACCCTTAGCCAAGTAACTCTAGTGTATTTATCTTAGTGATGTGGATGTTTTTAATTTTTTCTCAAGAGAATATATGTATAGACATAAGAACTCTAATATAAATCAACCAAATCTTCAAACATCTCTTCACTGGTCATATTCTCTATAATGTGAGTGATGAAGTGATCCATCACCAAATCGAGGATGATTATATTTTCCATATCCTCCTTCTTAGCATGAGTAGCTAATGTTTTCAGATTGATCATGGATATTATCTCTTTCTCAACATGCTCCCAAATATCAACCTTCTCCAAAATAATTTTCAACCTACACTTCCATGGTATGAAATTGGAAGTATCCTCTAACCTATCACACTATCTCTCTACGATCAAGAGTAGTAATCCTACAAAAATGAAGCACACTTCAATGAAAAATCCATAGCAAATAATGTAGAAGATTTTAGGTTAAAATTGACTCCTTAAAAGAGTCAAAGTTGTTAGGTCAACAATGGTGGTTTAGGGAACATGGTATTAATAGCCTGTGGTTTCACAACCCATGGTTTGCATGTAGTTGAGTAGTGTAATATGTCGAGAGTTGAGCAGGATCACTTGGCCACGGGTTTTGCCAAGGGAAATAATAGAGCTATTGTGGGTTGGTTATTCCATAAGGATTTTCCAAGAGAAATATTGATTGTTTAATGTGTGCATGTTGCTATGTTGGTATTTTTTTAATCTCTTGTTTTTCTAATATGGTATCAAAGCTTGATAGACCTGGACTCTCCAAGGAGAGTGATATGATCAACCATGTTTTCTAATATGGTATCAAAGCTTGATAGACCTGGACTCTCCAAGGAGAGTGATATGATCAGCCATGTTTGTGAGCTATTATTTCCAGTAAAGAAGCATGGATCTATGACTGGCTTTGCATGGTGAAGGGTATATCTTCCATATTTGCTGGTAGCAAATGCAAATTAGTTATGGAGAAGTCTATCTCTGTAGTGTTTAGAGTTGAGATCCGGTGTAGAGATAATGCAATTTCTCATATCTGCTACCTGGTATTGGAACATTCATGCTTCAGTAAAGATGACCTTCTATAAATTGTAGAGAATCGAGAAAGGCCGATGGGGTGGCAAGGATGGAGACTGTGGTGGGTTTGTTGTGGATTCGAAACGTGGCAGTGCATATCAGGAGCACTGAAGTCATCAATTGGCTGACGACGAATGAACAAACCCGTGGAAGATTTCTGCTGTAGACAGAGTCACAAAAGGTCCGTCGGACATGTTGAGGAGCCCTCTAAGGGTGAGGGTGGGTTTGAGGGCCCTGTTGGCAGTCTGTTTGATTGTGAAGAACCGCATTAAAGCTGTGGAGGATGGGGTCGTTAAGGCACGGGTGAATATTCTCATGGAATGGGACATGGGCATGAACGAGCCATGCCTTTGCCTCTTAGAGTCATCTACTCATGTGTTGAGGATGCCTGCAAGAGTCACACGTATGGAGACTTGGAAAAATGAGAAGATCAATGAGTGTGAGCCACTCGCTGAGGTATGGAGAGGTCATGCGTAGAAAACTAAGGCTGTGGGAGTGGATTTAGGTTTTTCCATGGTCGTGCAATTTGATGGTAAAAACATGGGGGCTTGGTGGATGGGAGGCAGCATTGGTAGAATAAGCAGCGTAGTGGCCAAGGACATCCGGTTCTTTGCGGATTCCATTGTGAAGCTAGAGTAGGCAAAGATGAGATTTTTACTATCTTCGTGCAGAGATGGAGGTCCGACGGGGTGAGATGGAGCTGAAGAGTTGCAGCTGCAAATAGCTAGGGTTCTGTCCAGGAAAAATGGTCAAGGAGTTGAATCTTCACCTACTGTTGAAACTCCAAAAACTGAAGAGAAAGCCGTCGATCCATTTCAACATTTGAACGAACCAAGCGTCTAAGCCGATCCAGAGAAATAAATTCCCATAGAAGATGCATAAGAAGGGTGTATCTGCTCACCAAGAAAATGGAGAATTTGGTCATTCATCTGAAAGAGGGCGAGGATATGGAAGGGCCATGGTCGCTCTGTATCTAGAAGTCATGGTGAGTCTAGTTATTTTCCCGAGAAGACCCGATGATCATAGTCAATGTTTGGATAGAGGATCTCCACGACGGATTTGAGTAAGTTGAGAGGATATAGCCAAAGTGTTGGACAAATTGCCTCAATAATATGATTATGATATTCATAGAATGGGTTGTTGGAGAAGGTCGCAATGATGGTGGCATAAGCATCCAAATAACAACTATTAAAAAATTAACAATAATTATTATAATGGAGTAAAAATAATAATAATTATTATAATGGAGTTGAAGATTTTGTTGTTTGTAAATGGACATATGACTCTAAGACTTGGTTAGGTGAGTGTACCCTGGTAAATCATCGGTAAAGTCTAGACATAGACCTAGGTGATAGAGGGGCACATGTGTTATAAACCTTAAGGTGGGTAGGTCGTAGAGGTGAGTGGTGCAGGTAAAGTCTAGACATAGACCTAAGTGATAGGGGGGCACATGTTAGAGTCTCAAATACCTTGGTTATAAACCTTGAGGGGGGTAGGTCCTAGAGGTGAGCGGTGCAGATTCTTGGTGGTTTGACCGGATTTGGTCATGGGAAACCCCATGTCAAGTTTAAAGGGGGGAATGTTAGGTTAAACTTGACTCGGTAAAAGAGTCAAAGTTGTTAGTTCAATAATGTTGGTTTCAGACACACGATTTTAGTAGCCCTTGGTTTCACATCCCATGGTTTGCATGTAATAAATCCTTTAAATGATGGTAATACTTGATTGTAATGTGTTAAGAGTTGAGCGATGAAGACTCACTTAACAGGGGCTAGGAGGTTGGTCGACTTGGTCGGGTTTGGCCAAGGACAATAATAGATCTATTGTTGATTGGTTTTTCATCTAAGGGTTTTCTAGGAGAAATATTTATTTTTGTGTGTGCACATGCTGCTATGTTGGTATTTGTTTAATCTCTCATTTTTTAATAGAATAACCCTTCTAAGATTCAAGTTCTTTTTCCAAGCACCCTAGGGTTTATCACCCAATCAACATGTACTGGCCAAGCACCTCTCCTTGGTATGGAAAAACCACAACACCAAACTCTCTCTTCACAAATAGAGAGAGAAATATTGGTCAAAATAACTCTGATACCATGTAGAAATATTTGAAAATATTTGATACCGTGTGAAAATCTTTGAAAATTTCTAGTACCATGTAGATATTTTAGGAAAATTCTTTTTAATGCAAATTCAAAAATTTCACCCCAACCTTGAGGCTTCCTAAATCTATTCCAGGTGAATATTTGGCCTTAGGGATGATCTGAAATATTAAATTACAACAAAAAAATACTTCATTTGCCTTCAACCCAAATCATGAGGCAATAAAAAAAAAACAAATACCAATCAAGTGTACTTCAATGCCTACAAGTTACAACCCTTAAGGAACACTCCCAAAACAAATTATAGATACAAAAATGATTTATTACAACAAATTGCAATAATAAAACTACTCCTTTATTTTCTAAATACTTTCTAAATTACATAACAAATTATGCTCAATATTATGTCAAATTAACACCACAACAAGTGCTAGAATCTACTCAATCATGAATATAACATTATTTGAAATTAAAAAGTGCAAGTACACAAAATTTGGAATGCTAAAACACTTACATGAAGTACATGCACATACCAAAAACTTAATACAGGTTGGTACAAGTCATCAAATATCCTCAATAATCTATCATAGACATCAACAAGTTCTCCTTCGCACCTACACTTTCATCCCAAAAGTGTAAAAGATAGTCTCTCTCTATCTTATTCACATCAATCACTCCAAGTAGCATTAGGGTTTCCAAATTCCAAAAAAACTCAACTTATTATTCTCTCACAAGAGTTGCAATATCAAATGCTCCCATTGCTCCTCTATGGTTTCTCCTAAACTTTAACCTTCTTTGCATTCTTAGGGGAAAACCCTAAACTTAGTCACACCTTGTATTTCTTCAAGAACCCTAGTTCTCAAGAAAAAGAGAGAAAATACAATGATAAAGAGTACAATAAAAAATTCCAAGTCAGTCTAGTCCTTACATATCTAACACAAGTATGTGATCACTATGAGATAATGAAAATAATCTCTCCTCCCTTTATTTAATTAATGGTGAGGTATGCCAACAATCATAATGTGGGCAAGGTCTGCAATAAAGAAATCTCATTAATCACTAGACATGTCCACATGTGAAGCACTCCAACTCCAACTGACACATGTCAAGCTCCAAGTTGAGTACGTCCAACAAACATAGGTCTAAGGATGAGCACTCCACTAGATGTGTCCAATTCTCCTCCTCTAAAGGCATCAAATTATCTAATGCTCCCTCCCAATCCATGTGTAACTATGGGTCCACCACACCTACATGTTCACTCCTCAACTCGAGCATCCCCAAGTTAGGTAGAAGCCTCCATGTAAGGAACCAAATGTCCCCATGCCATATAGGGCTAAAATCCATCCTCCAAGATGCAAAATTCTCCTACTCTAAGGTACATCCTCCCAAGTAAGTAACCATCCTCTTTGTTTGTGCACCCCATGAAGAAAGTCATCATGTCATCTAGGTATTCAATGCTTCAAGTAAGAGATCCACATAAGCATCAAGAGAAGGTATAGAAACACATGAGTAAGGTATCTCCAATGTGTATGTCCATCATGGTACAAACAAGGGTAATAAACACACCATGCAACCCACATCACATGAAGCACCCATAATCATGGTGTAAACACTTCCGAAGTAAACTCCAAAAGCTAACAATCTCATGCATAAAAAATTAACTCATTTTCTTTACAAAATTAGGTATTATTCAACGCCTAGGTGGTTTTTTTCTCACAATTTTTGATTTATTTAATTATTAACAAGGTATTATCAACCCTCCCTAGGTGTTTCCTAGATACAATTCCAAATTTATTTCTTTCATTTAAATGAATTTTTTTCTTAAATACACTCAAAGTCAATATTTATCTAATTCAATTACTTCAATCTATGAATTACACACCATTACATGGGTGGACTATTCTTGAAGAGTCTATTGTTAGGATTCATAAGGAATTTCACCTATCGTACTAGAGAAAACTCCTAAATCATGACCATGACACATGTCACCTCTTATGGTGGAAGTACTTATAACAACAATAGAAAATGTGCTCCTACAAAGATGGGATAACTATGCTCCTGACTTCCTCTCCCACATATCCTATATAACATAACTAAGTATGAATGGGACATCCACTCATTTGGTCATAACAAATCCACATTCTCATGATTGTATCCCACACCCATGTGTTGGAAAGATGTCAAGGATTTTCCCTATGTCCTACACACATGTATGTATCCATGCATATCAAGAAAGTCAATCATGATTAATTGAATCAAATAAATAAACACACACACACACACACATGTTTAGTACAAGTTACTCCTATAGGGCTCGCTGTCTAAATCCCATCCTAAATTTTTCCTAAGCATTCATACTTGCACCTACTTCATAATCAGGTGAACAATTACTTGCATCACTATTATAAGTGAACATACACACATTATATAATCATATGTACACAATCATATCAATACATGAAATTCATATCAAATAAAATTAGGCTTTTGTAGCCATCCAAAATTATTTATGGATATCACAAACCTTCGAGTCTTAGGATCTAGTGCCAAGTCATCATCATAATGGCATATCCTACGAGGATTTTATAAGCCTAGCTAGTTTTCCATAGCTCACAATCATACAATGATATCAAGGAAAATTTATCATTATAATCATTAAACATTTAAATCGCATAAGATATCAATTAACTTGTCATTCACATGCAATCTAACCTACTTATATAGAAAAATAATAACATTACAAGCTCATCATCAAACCATAACAAACACACACACACACACACACACACACACACACACACACACACACACACATTGGTTGAGTGTTCAATGGTTCACCATAATTTAGTCTATATGTACCTACTCTTAGCTAAATATGCCATTAAAAACACTAGATTTATTCTCCTAATCATAAACAAACATAGAAAAAAAAACAGGTACAATATACTCCCCCTCTAGAAACAAAACTTTGACTTAATATTTTAGGTAAATAAAAAAGGGATACTCAATATGCATGAAAGTTATATCCTCCAAAGCAATAGAACTAGGGATATAATGATCCCATTGTACCTTTAGTTGTTCCATTGTTCACTAACAGAGTTTATGAGCATTATCATCATAGAGTGACTTGCGACACACCAATGTTTTTTACTGAGTTCTACAGAGAGGTATATCTGCGTCCAATGATGTTTTTGTGTAGAGATATTTCCATGTAGTGGTATTTGGTTGAGAAGATATGGGGTTTTGTGCATTGTACAAACTTTTGTGTAGATATGAAGTTATGCGCATGGTATGAGAATCTGTGCATGAGAATGGGTTTTGTTGTAGTCCATATTATGGGAGAAATAACCTACAGGTAGAAGGATCATGGCTCATAAAAAAATATGATTTGAAAGACCCCCACTTTCTTCCTTCATCATTAGGCCTATTATATAGAAATTTTATTGATTACGGTCTAGCACCTATGGCTAAGTTTCTAAGAGAAACATTGATCCAGGTGGATATTAGTGGCCACCCACCTTTTCCAACTGGCTCAAAATAGTTTTCTGGCAATTTTGGTAATTTACTATTTTTAACAGTTTTTCACTTCCAGAGCCATTTTGAGGCCCTAAACGATCTTTTTTGGGAAAATAGGGTGAAATAAGCAAATTCCATCGATAATTCCCCTATAATGAATCTCATCGATGATACCTTTCCAATGGGCTATCATACACCTAAAATGAAGATCGTATGAAAATGTTACGACCCCGGGAAGTTGATGTACTAACTTACCCAAATGGGGCCCACATGACTTTTGGCGCTTTATCTCCTAGGGTTAGGTTTTTGGATGTCTAGGGTTTTTGGAATTCATGTTTATTGTAAAAATGCATTCAGAGCCTCATTGTAATCATCTTCTTGTGAATGAGTGCAACCCTGACATCTCTCCTCAGAGATAAGCCGCCACCATTCAAGCAAGCTTGTTTTCGCTGCATTTTACAGTTTCATCTTATTTCCTTATTGAATAGAAAACCAATTTTATTGTATCTCTATTATTTTGTGTTAAGACCCTATTAATAATCTGTAGTCATTTCATTCTACTCATAAAATCTGGATAAGTGGTATTATAGCGGTTTTCTCCTTGTCGTCTTAATGCATGCCCCCAATGAGGTCAGAGTACAAAGAGTTGGGTCTCGAGCTTGTTTCTCTTGAGGACAAAAGCTCTCGCACGCCCAAGTGAACTCTCATGGTAGGAGAAAAGAAAGATGACAGGACATGAGATCCTTTCAAATTGTTGATTGAGGAATCTCTCACACAACAGAGGAAAGAGATGATGGATAGCTTCTCGCAAATCCTTCGGTGGCTACCAATAGGCGACGCATCTTCTTCGAGCGGAGGTGCCACCCCCTTCAAGGTACAAATAAACTTTGACATTCCTATATTTGAAGGCCAGATAGACGCATATGTTATAAACAAGTGGTTGAATCTACTAGAATGGTATTTTTATGTCCATAAATTTTTGAATAGAGAAAAGATTACTTTTGCGCTCCTCAAAGTTGTTCCCCATGTCAAATATTGGTGGGAAACTTTCTGTGAGAAAAAGGAAACAAAGGAAACCTCATTATTTACAGTCACGACCACCTGAGAATCCTTCAAGGATGTTATTAAGGAACAATACTACCCTGTCAGAAGTTATGATGACTTGCATACCAAATGGACCACACTATGACAAGAAAGAGACCAAGTAGTGCCAGATTTCAAAAATATCTTCCATACCTTGCGCACCAAACTGGGTATCAAATATTCAAAGTGACATATGGTGCTCAAGTATCGCGGTGCTCTGCATATATACATCCATATCGAAATGGAATTTCTAGACATCTCATCCTTGGGTGCGACCTATCAATATGTCATCAAAATCGAGCAGAAGCTCAAACAAAAGACGTGGAAATTTGGGCATGGGATCCCCTCACAAAAAAAGCTAGGAAAGGAAAGTCCCAACCCATAGAACAAAGGACGGAGAAAATATGGACATTATTAGGACAACCAGTCCAAGCCGCAAACAAGGAAGGACACCGAAAAGACAAATAAAGATATCAGGAAGTGGTGCGACTTCCATAAGAGCCCTTGGCATAACACTGCTAACTGCCGCTCAAAGCAGTCGCTGGTGGCCAAAGTGAAATCCTCTTAATAAGATATGGGTTCTGACTCTAAGTAGAACCAAAAAGGGGAATATGGATCATTGAAGTGGAACCCAGTGCCATCGTTTCTACCACCAAGTTCTATCCTAGTGAACCAGACAAGCCATAAGAAGGAGAGCACCTCTTCCATTCATAGATGTGGGTAAAAGGCACCCCGCTACACTTCATCATTGATAGCGGTAGCCAGAAGAACCTGATCTCAGCAGAGGTTGTCAAGTGGTTGGCTCTACTGACAACGTTGCACCCACAACCCTACACCATTGGATGGCTCCTCCAAGGAAGCAATCTTTGCGTCAGCCAATAGTGTCGACTATCATACGACATCAATCCCTTCAAAGACGAGGTATTGTGTGATGTTTCTCCTCTCGAAGTTTGTGATGTTATTTTGGGCCAACCTTATTTATGGAAACATCATGTTGTATATGAGTTTAAGCCTCATAGTGTTATTATTACTTTGAACAGGAAATTGTACAGGATACCCGAGGCAGTCCCACCTAGTGCTATTTGATTGATCTTTGATAAGAAAGGCAAGAAGGTCATCTCTCAGACAGGGAAGTTTGTCTTCTTCATGATTCTCTCTCAGAATAAGAGAAAGATCACAACCACATCCAGGGTCTCTGCATCCGACCTCTCCACACAGCAGAATCAAGTAGATAAGGTTGCAGAAGAATACTCAAATATCTTCTCCTTAACTACCGGGCTCTAGCATATTTGGGTCATTTTGCGATGACTGTTTCGATGCTATTGTGACGTTATGTCGTTGATATTGCGACGAATTTGGATTCTCTGAAAGATCATTTTATGTGACATGGCATTTGCGACGAACTTGAATAAACGCTGCAAAAGTGACAATATAGGAAAACAATGTGAAACCAACATTTCGTCTAAATTGTGACAACAACTTTTATAGCAAAACCGTCGCATCAATAGAAGTTGTCGTCGCATATGAGACAACAACTTTTTGTTGTTTATATAGAAAAACCTTCGCATCAATAGAAGTTGTCGTCACAGATGTGACGACAACTTTTTGTTGTTTGTATAGAAAAACTGTCGCATCAATAGAAGTTGTTGTCATACATGCGATGACAACTTTTTTATTGTTTATATAGCAAAACCGTCGCATCAATAGAAGTTGTCTTTGTATGTCACATCAATAGAATTTGTCATCACACAGGTGACGACAACTTTTTGTTGTTTATATAGCAAAACCATGGCATCAATAGAAGTTTTTGTCGCATAGGCGACGACCCAAATTTATTTATAAAAAAAAAAAAAAAAAATTTGGGCTGCAATTTTGATATTAATATTAATATTACCATTTTAATATTAATATTACCATAATAGACTTAAGACTAGTCTATTATATGAAAGTTCACAATCATTCACATGATAAGTTTCAAAGGCATAACTAAAATATGTTTATCCCTTTCATATTGTAGCTAACAACAAGAGAAAATATGTATTATACCATGTCATACATAACACTATTGCACACTTGTGATATGGTCATTTCATACCTCCTCATTATGAAGAGTTGCATACAACCCACTCAAAACTATCATTCAAAGTAAACAACATAGAATAGCCTTCAAGATGAAGAAAACTAGTTAAAAATGGTATTATCCAAAGCATAACAAGTACAATTTCATGTTCAACAATTAAACACATCCATGCATTCATATCAAT
>JASDQU010586271.1:49884-64536 GCA_032191745.1 Picea mariana | reverse complement strand
AAGGGATCATATCTTGTAATAATGGGAAAGTAGTTGAGAGTGGTTGAGAGAATAGTGGATCTGCAATTATGAGATGGTTATCTTCTTCATGTATATAAGAGAGTGCTCTCTCTTCATGACAATTCAATTAGAAAATTAGGATTCAAATTAGAAGTTAGATTTCAATTAGGATGTGATTGTAATCAGGAGAAGGGGAGTCTTAGCTTTGTTATTCTTTCATGTTTTGTCATTTGACTATTGTAATATGATTTGAGATTGATATATTGTATGAGCTCATGTATGTCATTGTTGTTAACTCTTCACATGTTGTATTTCCCTTAGGCAATTTCATGCTTTCCTAGTTAGTGTTTCAATGCTTTCNATCAATGCTTTCTTAGATTAGTTTGATTTCAGCAACATAGATTAGATTAGATTAGTTCTACTTCAGTCCTGCATATACAGTGTGTGTGCTTCATCAGTTTACGTACCCCGGGTTGACAATGAAATGGTTGGGCAAGTACTACAACGTTATTATAATGACATATATTTCACCTAACAATGAGCCACCTGAAGAACTGTAAGGCTCACTCTCTACTTAATGCCTACGTCCCTTTTGAATTTTTTTATCTCATGTTGTTTTTGCCTATGCACAACTTGTTTTATAATAAAATCCATAACCGTTTCCGTAAAAAAAAAATTGATTGATAATAATAGAATGATTATTATAATTAGTAAAGGGATAGAAGGTTGTGAATATATAAAATGAGTATTAGAATTGTGAAAATAATTTTAATGATTTGAATATATTAAAGTTATTACTTTAATGGTTAATATTTTTTTTTGTTTGTAAGCACACAAGACTAGTTATATTAAGCTATCATTGAAAAATTTGTACAAAACTTCTTTGTCATTGGTCTGCCACTCGAGAAACCAAACCAACAACAAAGGAAAAAGTCTTATTTCCATTTAGTATAAGAAAGGTTATGGATTATAACTTGTCTAGCTATATAAACACTGTAAAGGAAAATTGATAGCCTATTGGATGCTATGATATATATACCATTGTCCATCATCGTGTAAAAAATAAAAAGGGGTACATATTGTCCATTAATATGGTGGCACTGCATTGGGATCCTGAGAAGGCTCAAGAGCCACTTTCTAAGGGCTTTTAGGAACAGAATTTTTCGTCGTCGAGCTTGAAGGCAGGAGCCAAGCCAAGACTTCTTTGACCAGTGAGTGTAGCTCATCCAGCTACAAGATAATTTTATCATGAGCCTCCTCTTTGGTTTGTAGCACTTGTCCTAGCAACATTTTGAGATCCTAGTACAAATATACAATCTTCCAGTATTTTGTATCAGAGCCTCTCAAATTTCCCATATCTGGAACCCAATTGGTAATTTCTTCGTCAATCTCATAGTCAGGTGTTATGCTGCGCTCCAGGCTTATTTCATATTCCATGTCCTCCACATGTCAGGGTAACCATATGGAAAGTAGTTGTCGTTGCCTGAGCATCACATTGCACTCGAGTACTAGAGGTCTCCTCTCCAGAGCTTCAATTGGGTGTCTCCACCAGAGCACCACTCCCTCTCCTATAACCACATATGTAACCTCATCACAGTGCCCTCAAACCCAGCATGCTTCCAAAGAAATCAAAGCCTAAGTGTAAATTTGATAGAGGTGGTATCTACCAACAGTGAGCTAGAGTGGGAAAATTATCACCCTCATAGCCAATGCCTATAGCATTGCCCTAAATTCATTCATAATGCTTTATGTCCCAAAGAGTAGATGCAGGACAAGCTTCCATTGCACAAACCTTCCTCATTTTTCTAATGTATACAAACCCAAAGGAATCGGTGACCGAGGTGAAAGTATTACCCTCATTCTTCATTAATGTTGTCATTAACGTCCCTGGAGATGGCGCCACTGCTCTCATGCATGAAGTCCTACATGAGGTGGTGTGTCATGCTCATCCTTGCCACACGTTCATTGGGATCTTTGCCCAACATTTTTTTCCTCGCCAACACCCCATCTAAGGGTTGGTATTCCTTTGATGCTAGGTCAGAGCAAGTTGTCATTAAAGAATCATTGTAAGAAGGGTCCTAGGGCTTGTTCGAGTTGTCCAAAAAACTTAGGATTCCTTCATTCATCATTTGATCCACCAATTTGTTTATTGAGAGGTGTACATGAGAAGGGATAAGAGCATGGATTTAGTTGATGAGAAGTTTTATGCAATCTAAATTGGTTTTGAGATGACAACTGGTGGAGATTTTACATATTTGAGAGCCATGTTGAATGCGAATTAGCATGTGGATGATTAGCTATGATTCACCCTCTACAACTAATTCTGTGAAGCATACTTTGATGGTTATCTTGAGGCCTTCTTTTAAGGCTTTGATCTTTTCCATGTTGTTTCTATCTAAGCCAAGATTCCCTACATAAGTTCGGAGTATATTTCCATTGTCATTTCTGAAGATCCCTCCATATCTTTCAATTCCTAGGTTTCCTTTTGAGGCCCCATCGAATTTTAATTTGATGTAGCCAAGAGGATGAGGGTGGGGAACCATAGGGTATACTGCTTGATGGATATGCATGTTTTGATATGTAAGGTGATTTTCTTGGATCTAAATCTAGGGAAATCATGATGCTTTTCTCATGGGGATTGTATTTCCAGTCATGTTCCATCCATGCCTGAATTAAAATTGATTCATGTATGGCCCAACTAATGTGGTCCCATACTTTATTGGGGTCTAAGTGATTTATTTTAAAGATACATCTATTCCTTTCCTTCCATGTTTCCCATAACATGAATCCTAGTAGAACTTGTCATACTATGTTGACGATAGGATTTTGGGTGACACCCTGAGTCCATTTTTCAATGGTGTATTGAATATTATGTTTGTTGTGGATGCACCTGCGAAAGACCAGTTTGCCTCACTCTTGTAGCTCTGAAACAAATGGGAAGGATATGAAAAGATTTTCTAGAGTTTTTGTATGGGATTTACAGAGAGGGAAGATTAAAGGTCCTGAAAATACTTTTTTAAGGAGGTTGTCCTAAGTTAAATTTTTCCTGTGTGCTAGCAGCCAGAGGAAAGTTGAGACCTTCAGCCATAGTTTCTACTACCAAATTCATTTCCATATTCCTTTCTTTTGGAGATTCTGGTGGCTAGCAGTGATGCAATACACCTCTCTAACTGTGAAGTTTCCACTTGGATATATTCTCCATCGAAGTTTATCTTGCTTATTATTTACTTTGATTTTCCTTGTGTTCAACTCATCCCAAACGTTATATGTGTTTCCTTGCTCTGGGGACATCATCCAATGATATTTGGGAAACCAGATGTGTCATTTTTTATTCACTGCCACGAGGAGCCAATAGTGCACTACAGTCATTTTTCTTTGATTGGACGTAGTGGTTTTGATATCTTGGAGGTTTGTTCTCTCTGCGCATTTGGGTAATTATTGTCAGGCGTCATCCCAAAAGAGGGAATATTTTCCATTGCATATTTCTTAGAAGCAATGGTGTTGAATCAATGTTTAGTTTTTCCTTCTGATGTTCCAGATGTTGGAAGTAAGATAAGAGTTGTTCATGCGTATCAATTGACATTCATTTTCATATTTTGCATATTTTTTCTTCCATATGTGCACCCATAAGGTCTTGGGGTTGTTGATATATTTCCACCGTACTTTGGCTCCCAGAAAATTCCCTAGGACCTCTAGATCTCATAGTCCTAAGCCTCCTACAAGATTTGGAAGACAAATTGTTGACCAAGAAACTAGGGCCCACTTTTTGTGTTCATTGTTTCCTCCCTAAAGGAAGGTTTTTCTCATATTTATGATAAATTTCAAGATGTACTTTGGGGCAACTAAAATAGAAAATAGGTACAATGGAATTGCTTGCAAGACTGATTTGACTAAGACTATTCTTCTCACCAGGTTGAGAGAACGAAAGGACCAATAGTCAATTTTTTTATCCATTCGTGCCAAAATGATATTCGGGAGTTTTCAACCATAGGGGTGCCCAAGTATTTGGATGGGAGGGTACTTCTTTGATAACTCATATTGAAAAAAAAAAGAATTGAGATTTACCTTGGTTGATAGAGGTTTCATAGGATTCCATGATGTCGAGAAGGACTTGTTTGATAGATTGAAATTATCGAACTATGTATATGCCTATGAGCATGGTATCATATATGAACTATTAATGCGTTGTTTCTTTATCTTCTCCACAAAGTTTGAGTCCCTTCCATTGACCTTTTGTTGTTGTCACTTTAATTGATCAACCCACACCTTTCGCCATAAGGTTAAAGAGGAAGGGGGGGGGGGAGGATCCCCCTGTCTGATACGCCTAGAAGGGGAGAAGGTGGGTGAAGGAAATCCATTAACCAAAATGGAGAAAAAATTTGATGAGGTTAAAGACATTATCCATTAAATTCAAGGTCTTGGGAAGCCAAAGGCTAGGAGGGTACCTTGAATGTAGTCCTGTCTAAGACTATCAAAGGATTTTGATATGTCGATCTTGATCATCATGTCATATGTTTTGGTGGTTTTCAGGGAGTGGATTAGTTCATGTTCAAGGATGATACTTTCCGGGATCTATTGCCCTTTGACGTAACTAGATTTCTCCTGGGAGACAAGAGTGGGAAGAAGAGGATTGAGACGATTTGCAATAATATTAGTGATGACTTTGTAGATGACATTATAAAGGGATATGGTCTGAAACATATCGGGGTCTTCTATTTTTTCCTCTTTATGGATGAGGGCTAGGAAAGTGGAGTGTGGGACTAAGAGGACAATGAGGAATTTTCTTGATACTTCCACCACTTCCAGTACATCATGCTTAATGATTGACCAACATGAATGAAAAATGTTAGTAGTAAAACCATATGGACCAATATATTTACCTTTTCCCATTTCAAGGACCAGTTGTTCGACTTCCTCTAAAGAAATGTCTCTCAACAATGCTTCATTATGTTCCTTTTTTACCAGCTTTGGGATATTTTGATTGATTTTATTATGGTTGTTTATCGATCTGTTTGTGGTTGCATCATCAGGGAGATGTAGTAATGGGTAATTTTTCTTCAATTTCTTTGTTATTGAATATTGTGTTGCCTAAATTTTCTTTGAGTGAAGTAATCTTGTTATGGTGTCGTCAATGAAGCATGGATCTATGGAAGAATTTGGAATATCTCTCCCCTGATTGTAGCCATTGAACACGAGATTTTTTCCTCCATAACTTCTCCTCCTGTTGATCCCTAAGAGCAATTTGGGCACTAAGTTTAGCTTCTTCTACCATAAGCTCCTATGCTTGACCATTTGATATGATCCTCTGTTGTAATTGTTCCATGCTTTGTATGATTTGTTTCTTAGCTTGAAGGATGTCTCCAAATTCTATTTTATTCCATTGCTTAAGTCACTTTTAAAAAAAAAAAATCGTTGCTAGAACATGAACATTAGGGATCCACTGTTGACGGATGTTCTAGACAATACGTTTCAAGTATGAAGGGTTGATGATTGAGGTGTCTTGAATGTCCAAATCTTTAAAAATAGGCTAGTGATTTTATCCGTGACAGGGTAGGATGGAGGTTTCAATTTCCATATTCAGCATCAGCAAGGATTTTGAGATGAGAAATATGTCTAGACGCGAGGCAATCTAATGTGTGTCTCCTCTATGGTTATTTCATGTGTAGATTACATTCCTTGTTTCTTAATCCACCAGGTGGAGGGTGTGGATGGTCCCCTTGAAACATTCAGAGTCTTGATCTNTTTTTTCTATGGTTGTTTGGGGGCCATAGAAATTGGAGAGGATTCCCCATTGATCCAATCCAATCATTTGGAACCTGGCTGATATCATCATTTTTGTCGATAAGTAATTGGAAAGGAGGATTTCATTGGGATTCCAAAAAAGTGCAAGCCCACTAGAGGCACCATGAACGCCATTTGCAATTGATTAACAACCCAACCAACATTTGGTGGCTATCCTATGAAGGGTTTCTAAAGAGAATTTATTTTCTTGAATCATAAGAATGGAAGGCTTCTCTTTGAGTATCATCGCCCTTAGGGACCTGTGCTTTTTCGGGCCATTCAAGCCTCGAATATTCCATGATATAATTTTCATTGAGAATGGTGGGAATTAATTGAGAGCTTCTCCATAATTAACTTGATGCATCGCAAGTTGACTATAAATTCCCCCAGTTCTTACAAAAGTTGCTTATTTCTCCTATGCCCCCACTTTCATTCTTCTTTTGTCGCTTTGGGGGTAACTTTTCCAGAGGATTTTTTGAGCCTAAATATGAAGAAGTTGAGTGCTTAACTTTTTTTTTCGTTGTTTATTTGTCCTTAGATTTGGTTTTGAGAAGGTTTGATTTTAGCAGTTGAATTTTCTTTTCTAGAATAGAATTGGCATCTTGTCGAGCGCATGCAACGACAATGCTCTGCAGATCCAATCTCTGAGTTCCATTTCATTTTTGTCTTCAAGATCCTCTTTGATTTCCTCTGGCGGGGCCATATCTTCGTCCTCTTCTGTTATAATGTTTCATATTTTCTTGGTTTCCCTCTCCTAGTTTTGGTGATTATTTGGGTCAGCATTTTGTTTCTTTTCCACTACTTTTTTCTCCTCTAGAATTTGTTGTGGTTGTATGTCTTCCATACTTTTTCCCTGTGTGGATGCTAGGATATAAAAATTGTTACATATTCTTCATCCCCATTGGGTGCAATTGCAAAGGGGGTTTCCTTAAAAAAAAACTTTTGGTTGGAACCTTTTTGAATCCCTCTTCATCCTTTGCATGTCGATTCTTCATATAATCTTGGGAGATATTCAAGGGTCAATCGCAAAATAGATGTCCATCTGCATGGAACTTTCGACAATGGATTTAGGGGATGTGCTCATAATATATGGTTTGGATCCAATCTTAAACCCTAAGAGATAGATAGATCAAGGATAGAAAGGGATTTGATACGTTGAGGTAGACACAAATCCTATCATAGGAGGTGTATCTCCCATGTTGTGTTGCATTAGCTATTCTAACAAAGGTGCTAAGAGTATTGATGATACCTTCCAAAATTCCAAGATCCCAGTATTCCCGAGGCGGGGAATAGAGATGGATCCATACTAGGGCTACATAGAAGTCTTAATTTTTCGGGCTGAATTTCTCTATCCATAGACGTAGATAGAGGCTAAAAGAGTTTAAAAAGTATGGTCTGTTATGAAAAATGTTTTCCCAATCCTTCATGTTGTTGAAAATTGTGGTGAAGAATCCTTTCAAGCCTAGTTTGATCTCCACATCACCTTTTTGTTTCTATATTGTTTTGATCCACCAAATCAGGGATTTCTCAAATGGCCATAGGACCATGAAATTGCAGATGAAGGTGTGGTCTTGCATGTATTGAATCATCTCATTGATTTTGGTGGAGTATATCTCATATTTAAGGATTTCTTCTGTCTGCGAAATACATGTACTAGATTGATGTGTCTCAATATTATTGGTCGTGTTCTGGTTCAAGAGCCATGATCCTACTAGAGAAGGATTGGTCGTTGTATTTTCTTCTTCCATTGGACATGGCATAGAAGGGGCACCTTGATTTGATGCTTGCAACTAGTTGTGGGGAGAGTGATTTATCCATGTTACTATGTTGCGTAGGAGGGGGCGGTGCCTCCTCTAGCGCAAGCTGCCATTGGAGATGTCAGTGGTGTGTTTTTTCCTCAGAGTGAAAACCTAAAAAAATCTCATCTTTTGATGATAAATGTTCAATATTGATTTCCATGTTACTTTACTTTAATGGTTAATATTATTAGTTAAGAACTATCTTATTTTTTAATGTATTAAAGAATTGTCTTATCTTTTAATGTATTAAGAATTGAGAGGGATACAAAAGAAAAGGAGGCACAAATTTATGTGTTGTTCTTGAGATTTATTCCAGACTCACAGAACAATGTCAGGCATCCAAATTAATGATATTTTCTTTTAAAGTGCCTTTCTACCTTCATCTTAAATGAGACTTCAAAACTCTAATAATTTAGAAACAAAGAGGCAGTATCTCTTCCCTTGAGCTTTTATCAATAATCAAAAGATGGAAAGAAGAATTATAGAAAACATAATTGAGAAACAAAGTAAGGTATCTAATTTTGATAAATCTTACCTTCTTGGCAATAGCAAAAATAGATATGTCTAAAATATGAATTAAGATGAGAAAAACTATACAGATACAAGTCTTGTTCCACTCACAGTGAAATAGAAGAAAATATATCCCTGAATAGATGTCTATTAAGTGAATTGCAATAGATGTATTACTAAATTGCAATCATTCATTCCTTAAACACCATATCATGAAGAAGATGAATTATGATAATGAAAGTAGCAACACATAGAAAACACTTAAATCAAAGAAATGAGAAGTAGAATCTCTATCTTCCTATAGAAATTTCTATTAAAAAGTCTCTCTTTACATTAGGCCAGAAAAATACCTTTCATATCTCAAATGTATTTATTTATACAATTTTGTCTTAAATAAAATCGGTTAGACTTCCACACTTCTAGATCTTAAAATAGAAGAAAATCCTCTAAATACTAGACTAACGTTAAACTGAATATCACAAAAGACTTGAACATATGTAATTCTTCTGGAAACTTCATCACTTCTTGGCTGCTTGAAGGCTTATCTCTTCATTTTTTGCTCATAGATTCAACTGCCTTATGTTGATCCTTGTATTGAGTGTGCAAATTTAATAATGTGACTACGAACTTTGGGGGATCCGTATTAACTTTTAACTCAATTTTAAAATCCTTTCTATGTACCAATGGTAAATTCTTTTGAACTCTGATTGCAGCTTGCTGAGTACTTTGATTCAAGGAATGGGAGATGCAAGTGCAGTAGATTCCCCTTGAGTAGTACTATCTTTTAAGGGATTTTCACTATTTGAAGTAATCTAACGGAACATATGTCCATGCTTCATAAAAGCTTCAAAAATTGCTAAAATTTCTTGCAAAGTATTACTTGGTAGAGTTGGTTCCTTCACTATTGTATCTTTTGATGACGTCTATGTTGTTTTATCAATTTCCTTGGTTTTGATCGCAGGAAAATCATGTTTCTTAGGATTAGAAGATGGTAGCACCTCCGAAGCTGGATTACCATTATGGGTAAGACTTTGCTCTGTTTGTAAAATCTTTGGCAAACAACTTCTCCTGTGCTTTGGAAAATTAAGAAAATTTTATTGTTCTTTGTAAGGAAGAGTCTGGATCCTGGATAGAACTTCATCATATATATTTACTCCTTTGAAAATATCATCAAGTGGAGAATCTTCATGAAAGTAGTGTTTCATGTTGAACTGAGCCAAATGATTTTCGACCACCTTATGTGGATTATGTCTTTTGAATTCAATAGAAGATAATGCAATATCTTCTAAGGTTGAAGCTTCAACCTTAGCATGTATGAAATCTAACAAGAAATATTCACCAACCTGTATGGGATAAGTTGGTCATACCCTCTTCTGTGTTGCCTTCAATTCTTGGTTATGCCTGTAGAAACTGTTTGGTATGCTACTTCTATGCAAATGAGTCTATCTAGAAAAAACTTTGGTAAAGCACGAGGATATGTGAAACAGCCATAAACTCTGATATAGGAAAAACTCTCCTCAATATACAAGCCTGCAGTTGTACCTAAATTTCCCATAATCTGCTCAAAGATCCTGGGAGGAGGATTTCCATATAGAGCTTCATGAATCAGGATGATAACATTATGGAAAATTTCATAAAAATGATCTTTTTCATTTTCCTCCCATAGTTTAGAATGATAGATATGTATTGGCTCAGAAGTTTTCGAAGTCCAACTCCAATTCATCAAAGGGAAAGGGGTTTTGTAATATATATCATCCATAATATATGTTGACACATAAAAAGGAGTTGGTTCACCTTTAGACCTATGACTTGTATAAACCCCTATTTGTTTGACCAGGTTATCAAACAACAAATTTCCCTAATTAAAAGTGAAACCTTCTACAGCTTCATGAATAATAGGGACCCAATCCATTGTGAAATGTGCAGGGTTTTTCTTTCCATGCAACCTACAGAGCATCATAGCTATGTACATAATATGTGCATCACGAGAAGTTGTAGAATATATACCATGACTATATGCTTTAAATTTGTTTTCATTTCCCCAACAAGTTTTAACTATATCATGGACACTTATGTCATAATCTGCATATTCCTCTTTCTCAAACTTTTTTACAAATTTTGCATTATAAACATATTTGGGATTACTAGACAATTTATAAATTACTTGGATATCTTCTGATCGAAACAAGCCGACAATAGTATTTTGATGGTTGTATATGGTCCTGGTTGGTATATCCACATGATCCAGAGCCCATCATATCATGTCTGTGTAGGGAAATAACTTTGGTCATGCTGCAACCTTATGTAATTATGACTTGGCGACCTCCTTGAGATTGTTTATATTTAAAAAATCTTCCTCCTCATTTTCATCATAAGAAACCATGAATTGTTCTTCCTCGAGGATTTCATAAACCTGTGCCCATGATCTAATGCTTCCTATTAAACAAGCATTAGTATTTGAATACAGATCAGAATTTGGGTTTGGCTCTTCTACAGACTGGTCCTAAACCTACTTTTTTGCTCCCCTGCAAGGCGCCATGACTTCTCGTTGACAATATTCACTCATGTAAGAAAAATAATGCTTGTGAATGTGAATGCAGAGACAAAGTGGAGCTCTGAATGCGAATACAGAGATGAGATAGAGTTCAAATATTTTATCAAATCATAATTAAACATGACATTAATTCTACATTTAATATTTCTCATTTGAACGACAAGGTCGTAATGCTAAAAAGATTGTAAATTTATTACCTGACAGTGGAAAACTTTACACGAATATCTTACCCTAATCATGTTTAATTATCGTTAATTATCTGGATTAGAGAGAATAAGTACTCTGACACTTCGACACTTTGGGGCTATTGAATAGAGAATGTTAAAATTATCATGAAGGTCGGAGTCGCGAAGTGATTACTTACCCTTAATCAGGATTTATTAATCATTACTTAACTTTCGGTACTTCGACACTTCGACATTTCTTGGATTCGGTGATAATATGATATCTCGAAGAACAGACTCCCAGAGTGATGTGGCAAGATGACGTCAAATATGATGATGTGTCATAAGAACATGGGTGACACGTTTCATCTTGAAATGTGTGAATTACGTGTCTAAAATTCCAAAAATAAGTGTCGCATGTCTCCACGTGTATAGAAATCCAGGTGGCTTATGACACGATAGGTAAGTATTTTCTCTTATGAATGCAATCTTCTGGAGCTTTGAGGCTCTGGAGCTCTGTGACTTTGGGATAAAAAGTTCAACACTGAGTTTGAAATCTCGAAGCGTGAAGTCCCGAATAAAATATTGAATAAAATATTTAAGGGAGAAGATATAATGTTGGGTTGATTTCAGGCTTCGGGAATTCGTGGATTCAGGATAACTTGAAACAAAATCTTCAAATAACGTCGAAAGACGAAGTCCCGGAATGGAAAAACAAATAGGAATACTACATGAATTAATCATTTCACAACTCTGTATCCCATAAATCCCATGAATCGTTGATGTTAATATACATTAGGATTTACGGTTTAGGATGGATCCCCCCTGTCGAAACACAAACAACGAATTCTATTATTGTATAAAATAAAAATTCTAAAGCGAAAATTTATTGATTAATCAACAAAAATAGGAACAATTTAAGAAAGGATTCAAAATTTGAATCTTTATTTCATATTTTGACTTATGTTCTAACATTATTGATGCTTAAAATATAGAGGTTAAGATGAGTTTAGGTTTATTTATTGTATTATTATTATTATTTTATTATGTTCAATTTTTTTTACAAACTTTATACTGTAAATGCATATAATGAAACATATTAAAGTGATTAATTTGATTATTAATATTAAAATGATTATTATAATTGTTAAAAAAGTAAAGCTTTTGTAATATCCAATTTTGACCTTTTGGATAGCTTGAATTGAATTGTAAATAAATGGATATAATGACGAGAGTTGAGCCAATGTGAGCTTAGTTAGATGACCTCATTTTTAAATGATGTAAATATCTTGTATGAATTCATGGCGCGGAGTTGAAGGCTGGGAATCGACTAATGAATTGTTAGACATGTGTTTTTTTATAATTATGTTTTCTAAATACCATGAGGTGGGGTTGTCATAGTATACTCAAGATATGTAAATATTACTTCGAAAACTAACAAAAAGGTCCAAGGCTAGTTGTTTAGAACATGATAGGGACTATGAGTCCACTAAAGGGGAATAGGAAAAGGAGTCTAGGGTTGGAAAATAATCCTAAGTTGCCCAAGTTTCCTAAATTTCATTCATTTTCACCATATGCCTTATTAAAGAACCCCAACCACTAGTCATTGAATGCAAGTGGTGGTTGGTGGGGAAGTCCACCTTCAATAGTTATGAAGAAGTGGGAATTGAGTACAATGATTGGGGATGTAAGAGACCCCATCCCCATAGAAATTCAAACCATCTTTTTTCTCATGTACTCTCTTCATGAAAAATTGAATGGACTATTACTATTGGTCCGTTCATTTCACTTCTTTCACTCCATTCCTTTAATCCCATGATTTCCATGTCGCACTATAAACCATTCTCATTTGAATCATTCTCCATACTTACACACCTTTGAGGTTGTAGAGTTGTGTTCTCATGCCAGAGATTGGGATTTGAACATGTAGATGATCAAGTAGAGGTGTGAAAGAGAAGACTATGGACCTAAGAAGAGAGATGGGAGGATTCAAAGGAGCATAGAGGTTCCATTGATAGGAAACCACCCCTTTCTCTATATATTATAGAGTGCTTAGGATCCAACATTAAACTTTGTTGGGATTTCGTAAAGACCAACAACAAATTAGATTCCTTTTGCACATACTAAAGAACACGGAAGGAAACAAGATTCATGAGGGATTTCTCAGTAGAGAAGGAAAATATATTCCTTGTGTTGTGTGGGGTAGTGGAATTGAGTGCCATGGCTAGGCTAGCTATATGGTTAACTAGAGTGTTCTACAGTGTATATCTTGGCCAAGCTTGAAAGAAATTGGATGGATGAAAAACTTAAGAGTCCCTAACATATTTCCTTCACCTTAGTGGCCTCATAGCTTGGTTTGGGGGTAGTATCTGCAATGGATGCCTACAATTGGGTGGAATATTTCTCACCGCCAACTAGTTTCCTTAGACCAATTTGTTTCAAAGATAATCGTTCCATCTCTATTATGAATTCTTGTATAATTTTGTTAATTAATATTGTATGTTTTTTATGTGCGAATATTAAAATTGGATTCATGAATGTATGAAGTTGCATGGTTTCATTGCATGATTTTTAAAATTTGAAATTTCCTTAGAGTTTATTTGTTCTAGATATAAGTTATGCATCCAAAGTTGGATGGTGATGGCCATGTCTAGTTCGAATCATTTATGCATATTGTCATGGCTCCATGTCAAATGCCAATATGAAGCAACGTCTTTTGAATAGGCATTCAAACTTTCTAATTTTGAATGATGTTCAAAGCCTTTTGACCAACTTTGGGATCCTTTTGTTCCTATTCAAAGTGTTCTTCGAATAAGCATTGTAATCTCCTTTATGTTGAAATTCAAAGTACTCTCTTCAAATAAGGCCAATGGCCTATGTTTGTTAGGTGTGGTTTCCTTACTTAATGAAAGCAGGTGATACTTTGAAATTGGTTGATAGGCCTTTCCGAGGTAGCCTTGATGGTGTTGTTATATCTTTCAAAGTGGCATGATCACATTTCAAAAAAATCCAGTGAATAGGGCGAAGTTTTCAAAAGTGTCTAATGAACAATATTTTAAAATGGATGGATGTCCCAATTCCTTGAATTAGGGAGAGATTTTGAAAGAATCTGATGGACAGTCTTTCAAAATGGCTTGATGGTCTATTTCCTAGCATCATGAGGATATTTCCAAAGCACCTAATAGACAATCTTTTGAAATTACCTGATCAGGCCTATTTTCTTGCATTGGGTGGATGTTTAGAAAATGCCCAATCGATGATATTTCAAAATGGTTTGATGGCTCATTTTCTCACATTGTATGGATATTTTGAAAGTGCTCGATGGGAAATCTTTCATAATGGGCCAATGGCCTATTTCCTCACATCGGATAGATATTTCAAAACCCCCTGATGAACAATATTTTAAAATGGCTCAGTGGCCTATTTCCGTATATTAGGAAAATCTTTTTAAAGTGCCCAAGGGGTGATCCTTATAAATGGCCCAATGGCCTATTTCCTTTATATCAAGGGGAACATTTGAAAGGGCTAGTTGGGTTAATCGTTCAAAGGGAGGATCAATGGATTTATGTTGTTGAGGCAATTATTTTAAAAGAGCCCCATAGAAACATGAAAAGGGTGTTGTGAATGGTCTTCAACCCAGACAACAAGGGTTAATTCAAATGGGAATGAATACAGAACCCCAAAAAATCAAGTCTATGGAAAAAAGACAAAAATTGTACCCTTCCTTAAAAGTGGTGATAGAGGGAGAGAGTTACATGACAATTTTGATGTATTCATTGTTATTATTAGTGAAGATAACACTAAATTGATTTTCAATTTTATCATTATTTTTTTAATCCTATAT
>JASDQU010586271.1:34824-46969 GCA_032191745.1 Picea mariana | reverse complement strand
GGACAAGTTACAAGGAACAAAGCTAGATTGGTATGTAAAGGATATGCACAGATTGAAGGAATCGACTTTGAAGAGACATTTTCTCCAGTTGCCAAAATGGAAGCAATCTAGTTTCTTTTAGTCTATGCATGCTCCAAAAATGTTAAAGTATATCAAATGGACGTAAAATCAGCTTTTTTGAATGGAGAACTTCAAGAAGAAGTCTACATTGAACAACCAGAAGGATTTCAGTTGTCAGAGAACGCAGATTATGTGTGTAAATTAAAGAAGGCTTTGCATGGTCTAAAACAGGCTCCTAGATCATGGTACTCTGGACTGGATAAGTATCTGCAGAATGCAGGGTTCAAAAAAGGAAGTGAAAACAACAACCTCTACATCAAGGTAAGTGAAGGTAATATTTTATTAACTGAATTTTATGTTGATGATATTATTTTTGGTAGTGATGATGACAGGTTAAGCCAGAAATTTGCAAAAGATATGCAGAATGAATTTGAAATGTCGTTACTTGGAGAACTATCCTTCTTTTTGGAACTTTATATACGTCAAAGCAACCAAGGAATCTTTATTTCTCAAACCAAGTATATCATAGAAATGCTAAAGAGGTTTGGAATGGAAGATTGCAAACCAGTTATCACTCCCATGCAAACCAGTTGCAAGTTGAGAAAAGATGATGATTCGAAGTCTACAGATCAGAGGCAATACAAGTCAATGATTGGTAGCCTACTATATGTGAAAACATCTAGACCAGATGTAATGCAGGCAGTTGGATAGGTGGCACTATTTCAAGAAGCACCAAAGGAGTCACATGTGTTAGCAGTGAAGAGGATTTTTAGATGTCTCAAAGGAACATAAGAGTTTGGATTATGGTATCCAAAAGGAAAGGATCTATCACTTATTTCCTACACAGATGCAGATTAGGCAAGTTGTATTGATGACCGACGAAGCACCAGTGGAGCAATGTTCTACTTGGGTGAGTGTTTAGTATCGTGTCTAAGAAATAAACAATCATCAGTATATTTATCTACAACCGAGGCAGAGTATATTGCAGCAGCGTCATGTTGTACACAAGTTCTTTGGATGAAACAAACCCTGATAGATATACAGGTTGAATATGATGAGACGATTCCAATCTATTGTGATAATACAAGTGCCATAAGTTTCTCGAAGAACCCGATGATGCACTCCAAGGCGAAGCACATTCCAATAAAGTATCACTTTCTACAGGAGCAGGTTGTAGAAAAGAACATCAAAGTTGAGTATGTGGGCACAAAAGAACAAGTGGAAAACATCTTCACAAAACCACTTCCACGGGAATCCTTTGAATCTCTTCGCCAGAGACTTGGAGTTATTTCTACTCCAAAATGAATTATTTCTTATTTCTTATCTTATATGTCTTAGATTTACACGAGGAAGCACCATAAGAGGACAATTCAGTCAGGGGGAGCAACTCCAGATGGAAAGGAACCTTTGCCATTAATGACAAAGGGGGAGAGATTTATCATATGTAGAGGACAGAGGCATGGTTCCAGGGGGAACATGAGTGATATTATTTTAGTATTGCATCAGAGTGTTGCCATCAATGCCAAAGGGGGAGATTGTTGATTAAGGTTGGTTGTCATTGATGTCAACCCTTGAAGAAATCCTCATAGCACAAAGGTTGGGTAATGGACCCAATATTGTTTGATGTAAAGATGACTCATTCTTTTCTTGTCATGGTTGATAATAAGTAGAAATGGATGAACTCCAAAGTGGTCCCCTTATGGTGAAATCCCTCACGAGAAGACGCTTTACGGATTGAGTTATCCTAGAAGTATGGTTAGATAACCCATTCTTATTTGTGGAATAATGAGATGAGCGTTGGTGAATTTTTCGGTGAAACTATCCTATATGGATAGTGTTTGTCATGCCATTTCTGGTGGTCTGTGGAATGTCACATAATGCCTCACGGTTAGAGAGTTATGGCCATGAGAAGTTGGAGAACCGAGGTTTGGGTAATGGACCTAGGTTTGTTTGATGGATAACGATATGATTTTTGATATATTTTCAGGTAATACTATTATGTATGGATAGTACATGTCATGCCATTTCTGTATGGATAGTACGTGTAGTTCTTCTAGACCCCTAGGAGCAATTTGTTTGGGTAGCTCCTTGTAACAAGTGTTGCATGGCAATGAAGTCCCTACTGGGTTGAATTGGGGATAAGTGTAGATGGATGGGGAAAAAGTAGCGGGGGAAGATGCAAATTGCAGCATAGATGTGGCAAAAATCATGAAGGACGAGTGGGAAGCATGCAAGAAATGACATACTCTTCATATGTGTGTAGAAAAAAACTATTAAACACAATTTTATGACATTTATATCAAAAAATAGAAAGTGTGTTACTTATTCGTGGAAATTTAAATGCATTTGTGATATGTGTGTGTGTGTGTGTGTGTGTGTGTGTGTGTGTGTGTGTGTGTGTGTGTGTGTGTGCATGCGTGTGTGTCAAATATGGTATCTCAAATTTAAATGAGTGATTTATCTCAAATTAAATTTTTAAAATGGCCCAGCAGAAAAATATATGCATGGGAAAAAAAGAGAATTCAAATAAAATAAACAGAATGTCTTGACATTCAGCATAGTTGAAGATAAAAATCTAGGAGCACATAAATATAAAAGGAGACAAAAAAATAGTTTTATTTAGAATATATCAAAAAATAATAGTTTGTTACATATTCCTGGAAATTTAAATGTGTTTGTCATATGGACTGGGATTGGGGCTCCCACAGACCATAAGAGAAATATGTACAAGAAATAGGATTGTGGAAAGAAGAAGTGAGAGAGGGTAGAGTGTAATACCTGAAAAGAAGAAATGGGAAGATATCAGTCTTTGGCTAGAGATTTCTATTCAAAAAAGGTGGAATAACTGGATTGATACACAAAGGAGGATGTCATCAGTATAGACTTACAACAATAGTACATATAAGTATTTTTGCTATTTTCTTGTTGATTCCTTTTCCTGTTGGCTTTTGTCGGCGACCTTCTTGGATGTCATCAGTATAGACTTATAGTTATGGTACATATAAGTATTTTTTCTATATTCTTGTTGATGAATTTTCCTGTTGGCTTTCGTCGGTGACCCGCTTTAAGTTCGTTTCGACGAATTCTTCAATGTAACTTCTCAAGGGGGTGACGTTGATGTCATTCTGGATTTTTATACTGAAAAATTCATTTTCTAATTCACTTAGATCAATAGAAAGATTACACAGAGCCTGATCAATGTCTCGATTCTGTACTGAATAGCAGACTAGCCAGTTGTTCACATGATCTTCACCATATTCAAGAATCCTGTAAAAAATTTCTAAAGACGCCTTAAAATTATCAACTTATTTATCGAAAGATTGCTTCATTAACACCAACGATTCGACGATTAAGTTGGGGTCCTGTAACTCGTTGGTCCTTTCGGCTAAGTTTATTTTGGTCATCTTTATGAATAATGTTTCTTTCCTTGAAATTGCTTGCTCACATGATTGGACGACAAGATAGAGGTTCTTCACCTTCTCTTTCCAGCATGCTTCTAATTGAGTGATTTGGCTTTTGGAGGGGAGATCATGTTGTCTTCTTGTCGTGTCTGACATGTTGTTGACATGAAAGGAAAAATGGATGACCGTGTCCAAATAGAAAGTTTCTTCATTTTTTAAATCCATCTGCAGAAGTTCGAGCAAGTTATGTGCCCTCCTTCCCAGGGAATCCATAATTTGTGATGTTTCCCAGGCCTCAGTAATCAGTTCCATTATTTTCTTGATATTTTTCTCCACATATCCTCTACATAATGCGAGAAAGCTGGAGGATCCTTTTAGCTTTGTTGCAGGGGTGCAGGGGGTCACAGGCATGGCTATCGCCAAAGGACTGACAAGCAATGGCATAGGAATCAAAGCTTCCTCTAATTCCTTGATTTGGTCCTTTAGAGTGGCATTCTCGGCCTCAATGAATGCAATGGAATCATGAAGAGAATCTTCGGTTGCTCTATGAAGTCCAAAGATTTGGGACGGTTTCATATTGGCAAGGTCAACTTTTGAACGATATTTTATTTTCTTATTTTTTACATCTCTCTTTTCAATAATTAATTTTTTAGATTCTCTTTCAAAAGAAGCACTCTGGAATACGAACGATTCATCTTCATCAAAAAATTTGGTATCAGCTATGTCCATTGGGTAGTTATGGTGAATCGTGTCTCCCGACTGATCAAGGTTGCAGAATATGCTATCCAGATCAGTGTCAAGTTCCATGTTCTCACTCTCAATTTCGGGTTCCTTCAGCTCCCCTACAATTATTTTTCCCTTCTTCTGCATGAGAAGCTTGTGAGAACTATCAATTTTAGGATGAACCTCGTCTGTTTGAAGAAATTTGGGTTGCTTTGTTACTGTGGCAGTTCATTGGAGTGATGCTTTGTTACTGTGGTGGTTATGGTCCTCAGGCCCGAATATGTTCACTATATCTCTACAGAATTGTTGTTGAGTTGGTGTGATTAGTTTATGAAAACGTCTGTTTGCTCTAGATGCTGCTTGAAATGAACAAATGGAGGGGATAATATAACCCCCCGGACATGTTGGTTCAAGGCGTGCGAATGGAAAATCTCCTCGAGTTCTTCGCTCATTAATGACAATCTCTATGTGTGTTGTATGGTGAGTTGTTAGAAGTAAAGCTTAATTATTGCATACATAGAAGTGTGAAGGTGGTGGTTATGGCGAAGAACATTTAAGGATTGGAGGTTTTGTGAATGAACCAAGGTGACGACGTGCGAATGAAATTCCATGGTATTTTAAATTAACACTTGGAAGGGATAAAAAAATTCTCCGCAAATATTGGTTTAATGCACATTAATGGCAGATCTTCTCGAGCCTTTTGCCCATCAATGAAAATTTACATGGATCCTGCATGATGGGTTGTTAGCATTAAAGATTACTAATTTCATATTTAGAAACAAGACACACACACACACACACACACACATATATATAAACATTTTTTTTATTATAGACAGGTGTGAAGGTGATGAAGACGGAGAAGAGCAAGAAAGGAAGGACTGGCCAAGTCTGAAAAGCATTCGGACAGGCTTTAAAATATATTTACAGGAGACAATGAGAACAGGGGACTATCCAACAGTGAAATTGCATGAGTTAGAATTTTTTACTACAAAACGTGTAAAATGGAAGAGGGCATGATGGTGCAGTTCAGTGGACGGTTTGTATATTTGCAGAATTGCGGGAAAGTGGCTATCCTGTGAATGACATTCCATGGTGTTTGAGATCAAGGCTCGGAAACTGAAGGGCAGGACTTAACGACTTAATTTAGTTTTTTTTTTATAAATAAGGATCTTTTATTATAAACAACTGCAAATAAGGAATGGCCAAATATGAAAAGCGGTCGCACAGTTTTCAAAATACAGGGAATTCTCAGTAGAGATGAGGGCACACGGTCGTGTCCTACAAATAGCACCCAGAGTTCCACGATATACAAATTGACAGGCGGACTTGCACCAAGAGTTCTACGATATACAAATTGACAGGCGGACTTGCACCCAGAGTTCCGCGATATACAAATTGACAGGCAGACTTGCGGGTTAGCTGAGATTTTATAGAGCATGTACACTTTTTGGATCACGGTTTCTCGAGCTGGTGGGCTCAAAATTGGGCCTCTATTGCTTAGTGCCTTACAAATAGTACCCAAAATTCCATGATATACAAATTGAGAAGCAGACTTGCGGGCTCAACATTGCACTTCTATTGCTCAGTGTCCTCCAAACAACACTCGAAGTTCCGCAATATACAAATTGACACAGGCCCAGGATTGTGAATGTTTACGGATGGTAATCCCTATCAACTATCTGACATTATCTTAAAGCATTATTTTCAATACTATATTACTAATGGGTAAAATCATGAATCTAGGTAACATTTTCATGACAATCGGGTCTCCAAAATTTCTAGCGGCAATTTTTCGGCCGAATAAATGTTTCTTTCAGCCGAAATCTTTTTCGGCCGAAAATTTTCACGTCAAATTTAACGGTGCCCTCGAAATTCGTGTACAATGTTTTTTGGATGAATTATTTTCCCGTGGAAAGCATATTTCGGTCGAAATATTTTTCGGCCGAAACGTTTGTTTTTAATAGATTCCATTAAAAACTAGGTTTCAACCGAAAGAATATTTCGGACGAAAACTTGAAAATGGGACTGTTTGCAGGAAACTGCAAATTCTCTCCATCTTACTTCATCTTTGGAGGTAGCGGACGCCTACAAATACTCAGAATTTAGTTTGAGAATTGATACCAACATTTTAAAAATTGAATCTACTTTCATTGGGTATAATTTGTTTTCATTTTCATTGTTTTTATCTAATTTTATTTAATTTTATAAAAAAATCACTACATAATATTTTTAAGTGAGATTATGATTCGGTGAAATGAAAAATCCATATCTCTAAAAATACACAACGGAAAATTATGGAAAATTTATATTCATAATTGTTAAACCGTTCTCTTCAAAAGGGTATTTTTAGATTTTACTTTTAAGTAAAAATTAAGATAGATACAAGGTGTAGAAAAACACGTGTTTAAAATCTACAATGTTTTCATCTTGGTCAACTTAAAAAAATTCTAGAAATTATAATATTCATCCGTTAGATTCAAAATTATAGTCATAATAAAATAGAGTCTTTGTAGATTGTTGCAATATATTTCATTTCTTAAAAACATAAGTTTAATAATAGATACATTGTTGTGGAAAACAATAACTCATTATCATTCATTTCATGTTTAAGGAACATACTATTAAACAATTGTCAAATTGACATATCAAATCTTGATAAAAAAAAATTGAAAAATAGTCATTAGACATATAACAAAATTATTCACAAGTTTTGTTTTTACTGTAAAGTGAAATTCTAAATAAAAAAAATACTTTTATATGCCGGAAGTTGAAGAACTTGTGAAAATACAGTTTTTTTTGTCATAAAACAAGCAAAAGTGTTACCCATCTTCATGATTTTACCCTAATATTAAATATTGATATTGTACAATTTAATTAGACAAAAAAAAATTTAACAATATGAAACGGGGAAGTGGTCGATCGGGTCGGTGATATAAAAGTAAGTGAAGTCTAAAGACGTGAATCCGCCAACGTCCTCACTTAGAAATTTTTCAGAAAACAAGAAATACATACTATATATGTACCTTTATAATGTATGGACATGAGATTTTATAGAGCATGTACGGATCTCGCATTCCATACTTGGCCACTTTTTGGATCACGGGTTCTCAAGCTAGCGGACTCAAAAATAGGCCTCTATTGCTCTGTGTCCTACAAATAGCACCCAGAGTTTCGCAATATATAAATTGACGGGCGGACTTGCAGCCTGGATGAGATTTATAGATCATGTACACTTTTTTGGATCATGGGTTCTCGGGCTGGTGGGCTCAAAAACGAGTCTCTATTGTTCCGTGCATCACAAATAGCACCCAGAATTCTACGATATACAAATTGACAAGCGGACTTGCAGGCTGGTTGGCTCAACATTGCACTTCTATTGTTCTGTGTCCTCCAAACAACACTCGGAGTTTCGCGATATACAAATTGAGAGACGGACTCCAGGGCTGGCGGGCTCAGGATTGCGATTGTTTATGGATGGTGATCTCTATCAACTATCTAACATTATTTAAAAACATTATTTTCAATACTAAATTATTAATATTAAGTATTGATATTGTACAATTTAATTAGACAAAAAAGTTATTATATTATTGGTGGAAAGACAATGACATTCTTAAAGAAAACTATATGAAAAAACTTTAAATATTCCATCATATCTACCATGGATTTTACAATATGTAAACGCAGCATATATATATATATATATATATATATATATATATATAAACCTATTATTTTAAATAAATTATTATGTTCTAACGAAGTGAAGAAATAGATAAAATGGGGCTCTATTGCTCCGTGTCCTACAAATAGCACCCAAGATTCCGTGATATACAAATTGATAGGCAGACTTGCGGGCTAGCTGGCTCAACATTGCACTTCTAAGAACATTATTTTCAAATACTAAATTATTAATATTAAATATTGATATTGTACAATTTAATTACATAAAATTATCAAATGAATCGCAAGCTTGGAGCCCGGGTGGAATTGTAGATCACGGATGTTTCGGGTGCAAGATGTATACTGCACACACGGGGCATGAGAGTTGGATGGTGCCCACACAAGAATCCCAGACCATAAAATTTGTGAACTATGAAAACGAATGGGCGTTGGTCGGACTCGTGATGTAGAGATATAGATGGATATGAAATCTGCCACTCTGTCGTCTGGGAACCCACGGACATAGACATGGATCACCCAAATTTTTGATGGAAGATGTATACTCGAAACATGGAGAATGAGAATTCGATAACGTGTAGCCGGGAACCCCCGACCATAAAATTGGGTGAGGAAACGAAAGTGCTCGATCGGACTCGTGATGTATACTGCGCACACGGAGCATGAGAGTTCGATGTGGCGGCCATAAAATTCGCAAAATATGAGCATAGACATGGGACTAAGTATAGAATCATAAATGGATAATAGAGGGGAAGAAATAAAAAGGAGAACGACTAAGTATAGAACAGGAAAAAGAAAGGAAGGTAAGAACCGACATGAAAGCAAACTGTTACGTAGGAACACATGAAAAGAAAAGATGGAGTTATAACACATTACATTGCAAGTCAATGTACAGGGAGATATGGAGTGTCGAAGGAGGGAAAAATAAAATAAAAGAACAAAGCTACAAACCAGTTCAACAAATACAGTCAGAGTAAATGAAAAACTATTGGATATGGAACACGAGTAGAAAAACGTACCTTTGCATCGATTCCTCTACATTCCTGGTTAGGAGTTCTTTGCAGTGTCTAGTTTTCCTGTTTGTTTCTATGAACAAAAGCACAAAAAAAATGGACATGAACATAGGTTGACATGTAAAGAAAAAGGCAAGTACTATGTACATACACTAAATAAAATAGAATAAGAGGAATAGATTAACAAACAGTTTTAGAAGAATGAACCCTTTTTTTTTTTTTAAGTTCATTCAAGTTTATGTGTGTGTGTGTGTGTGTGTGTGTGTGTGTGTATATATGTATTTTGCCAAAAAACAAACTTGTGACCAAAAGCAATTACAAACCAGGGAAAAATAAGAAGCTGGATATCTCGATCTTCTGCAACAAGATAGACAGATATGGTTTGAAGCATACAAATATGATTCTGCAATATGTGTGGTGTATATTTCATAATTCAAGTGCAAAACCAACTATGTGGTGACCAGACCAGTATGTGTACAAACCAGGGAAAACTAAATATGTACCTTTATAAAGTATGGACATGAGATTTTATAGAGCATGTACGGATATCGCATTCCATACTTGGCCACTTTGTGGATCACGAGTACTCGGTCTGGCGGGCTCAAAAATAGTCCTCTATTGTTCTGTGTCCTACAAATACAACTCAGAGTTCCACGATATACAAATTGACAGGAAAACTTGTGGGCTATCTGAGATTTTATAGAGCATGTGCACTTTTTAGATTGTGAGTTCTTGGGTTGGAGGGCTAAAAAATGGGCCTCTATTGTTCGGTGCCTTACAAATAGCACCCAGAATTCCGTGATATACAAATTGACAAGCGGAATTGCGGGCTGGCTGGCTCAACATTGTACTTCTATTAAGTTTCATGATATACATATTGACAGACGGACTCCAGGGCTGGAGGGCTTCGAGAAATGAGCAATACATACTAAATATGTACTTTTATAAAGTATGAACATGACATTTTATAGAGCATGTACAAATCCCTTATTCCATACTTAACCACTTTTTTGGATCACGAACTTGTGGGCTGGCAGGCTCTAAATTGGGCCTCTATTGTTCTGTGTCCTACAAATAGCACCCAGAGTTGTGCAATATACAAATTGACAAGCGGACTTGCGGGCTGGCTGGCTCAACATTGCACTTCCATTGTTTTGTGTCCTCCAAACAACATTCGGAATTCCTCAATATACAAATTGACAGACAGACTCCGGGACTGGCGGGCTCAATATTAAATATGTATTACACATTACATGTAATATGTATCACGGGTTATCAGGCTGGCGGGCTCAAAATATCCACTTTTTGGATCGCGGGTTCTTGTGCTGGTGAGCTCAAAATTGGGCCTCTATTGTTCTGTGTCCTGCAAACAACACCCAAAGTTGCACAATATACAAATTGACAAGCGGACTTGCGAGCTGGATAGCTCAACATTGCACTTCTATTGTTCTATGTCCTCCAAATAACACTCGGAGTTCCGCAGTATACAAATTAACAGACGGACTCCAGGACAGGTGAGCTCAAGATTGAAAATGTATTACACATTACATGTAATATGTACAATATGAAACGGGTAAGCGGTCGGTCAGGCTGGCGATATAAAAGAAAGTGGAAATATGAACACATGTATCCGCCACTTCCGGACCCAGAAATTTTCCAAGGAATGAGTAATACATACTAAATATGTACTTTTATAAAGTATGGATATGAGATTTTATAGAGCATGTACCGATCCCTCATTCCATACTTAGCCACTTTTTGGATCGTGGGTTCTCGGGCTGGCGGGCTCAAAATTGAGCCTCTATTGTTCTGTGTGCTACAAATAGCACCTAGAGTTGTGCGATATACAAATTGACAGGTGAAATTGCAGGCTGGATCGCTCAACATTGCACTTCTATTGTTCCCTGTCCTCCAAGAAGCACTGGGAGTTCCACGATATACAAATTGACAGACTAACTCGTGATGTTTCCATGTCCTCCAAACAACATCTGGAGTTCCGCGATATACAAATTGATAGACGGACTCCAAGACTAGCGGGCTTAAGATTGAATATGTATTACACATTACATGTAATATGTATCATGGGTTATAGGGCTGGCGGGCTCAAAATATTCACCTTTTGGATCTCGGGTTCTCAGGCTGGCGGGCTCAAAATTGGGCCTCTATTGTTCTGTGTCCTGCAAACAGCACCCAGAGTTGCGTGATATACAAATTGACAAGTGGAATTGCGGGTTGGTTGGCTCAACATTGCACTTATATTGCTCTATGTCCTCCAAATAGCACTCGGAGTTCTGTGGTATACAAATTGACAGACAGACTCCAGGACTGGCAGGCTCAAGATTGAATATGTATTACACATTACATGTAATTTGTAATACATATTACATGTAATATGTGAAATATGAAACGGGCAAGCAGTCGGTCGGGCTGGCGATATAAAAGCAAGTGAAAATCTGAACACGTGTATCCGCCACTTCTGGACCTGGAAATTTTCCGAGGAACGAGTAATACATACTAAATATGTACTTTTATAAAGTATGGATATGAGATTTTATAGAACATGTATGGATCCCTCAATCCATACTTAGCCACTTTTTGGATCGCGGGTTCTCGGGCTGGCGGGCTCAAAATTGGGCCTCTATTGTTCTATGTGCTACAAATAGCACCTAGAGTTCCGCGATATACAAATTGACAGGCGGACTTGCAGGCTAGCTCGCTCAACATTTCACTTTTATTGTTCGTTGTCCTCCAAGCAGCATTGGGAGTTCTGTAATATACAAATTGACAGACGAACTCGTGATGTAAATATATAGATGGACATGAAATCTGCCACTCTGTCATCCTGGGAACCCGCGAGCATAGACATGGGACTAAGTATAGAATCAGAAATGGATGATAGAGGGGAATAAAAAAAGAAAAGATGGAGTACAAATTTGTTTATTTCAAGATAGCAGAACAGAAAATATAATTGACACGAATACAAGTCTATGTACACAAAGATATGGAGTGTCCAAGGAGGAAAAAATAAATAAAAAACAGAGTTGCAAACTAGTTCAACAAATACAGACGGAGTAAACAAAAAACTATTAGATATGGAACACTGGCAGAAAAATGCACCTTTGAATGGATTCCTCTAGATTCTTGGTTAGGAGTTCTTTGCGGTGTCTAGTTTTCCTATTTGTTTCTATGAACAAAAGTACAAAACAAAACAGATATGAACATAAGTTAACATGTAAAGAAAAAGGCAAGTACTATGTACATATA
>JASDQU010586271.1:24167-34540 GCA_032191745.1 Picea mariana | reverse complement strand
AAAGCAATTACAAACCAGGGAAAACTAAGAAGTTGGATATCTCAATTTTCTGCAACAAGATAGACAGATATGGTTTGAAGCTTACAAATATGAGTCTGCAATATCCGTAATGTATATTTCATAATTCAAGTGCAACACCAAATGTGTGGTGACCAGACTAGTATGTGTACAAATCAGGGAAAACTAAGAAGCTGGATAGTTTTTTTTTGTTTTTTTTTAGCAACAAACTATACAGAAATGCTTTAAAACATAGAAATATGACTTTGCAATATGTTTGATGTATATCTCATAATTCAAGTGCAATACCAATTGTATCGTGATTAGACCAATATGTGTTTAAGATAAACATATTGTATTGAGGAATGGGCACATTTGACCACACATGGTCAATAAGTGTGTTTTGCAGATTGATTGTGTTGTTCAAAAGAAAGCAGAGAATGTATTTGCACATGTAGTTTTCCAATTCTTTCATTCTGGCATTATTTTGTAGCATATCAATATCGAAGTCTCCTACAATCACAATGGGTATGTTCAGATGGAAATGGACCAATGCATTGGAAATAACATTTACTATGTTGGAGAATGTTGTATGCGGAGCAGCGTGCAGATTCAGTATTGCAATTTATGTTCCATGGAAAAATATTTTTGCAAGCACCACCTCAACATTCTTTTCTTCGAAATGTATATGGTCCAAAATTGGTACATGTTTTTTCACCAATATCATCACCCCATGTGTAATGTAACTTGATATGCAATTGTGATTTCGGAATTGTTTGTTTTGCATGCATAATTCCATGTATGTTTCATGCAAGCACAAAATATCGGATTTCATTGTATCATAGTCATTGAGTATATAATCCATGTGTGCATGTAAGCTGTGTGTGTTAAGCGAGAGAATTGATATAGATGACTTTGTTTGTATGAATTGGTAATCATACTGCAGTTTCCATTTTGCGGTGGTCCTGAGTCGTTCCATTTCAATATCAACTTTCTGTTTGACTTTGAAATTATCTTTTCTAAGAGGACTTAGTAAATACAAGGAATCTATGATTCTGACATGGGACAATGTTGTGTATGCAAGTCCATGTATCTGAATTCCAGCAGGCTGAAATGAAACAATATCAAGTGTTAGTCCTTGCAATCTGTGGACTGTACATGCACATGCAAGTTTAATTGGAAATTGTTTTCTAATCTTCAGTCGACCTGTCTTTGTTGAGGTCAATATTGGCTTTGATAATCGCAAAATAGGTGTCCAAAGGCTTGCAGTGTTTGAATTATATAGATAAGCGAACTTGCTTGCTTGTCGCTTGCCTGTATGAGATTCATGGAACTTAATCCAGAGGACATCAAGTTTTTATGTTTTCGTATAGCATTTGAGTATTCCATATGCACCATTGACCAAGCCATCCTGTGAATCATAGTTGCAAGCATATATTTCAACCAACGTTTCTAATTTCAGGACAAGCTGCAAAGGTAAAGTGGTTTTATGTTCATGACGTGGCACATTTCCATGGTTGTCTTCTTTCAGGTCATTTGAATTGATGATGATATCATCGCCCGGCATGAGTGATAGCATGTGCCGGTTATGCATTGCAACATCCTTATTTGTGTAGAATAGGTAAGGGAACATTGGGTCTGTTGGTGCAGGCCACAAGCACCTCGAATTGATATATGTTAAGTCATCATATTTTTGGTTGTTTGTCTGCATTCTATTTAGAATTGCAATGAATATTTCATCTGTCTGCCGCATTGTAGTATGCAATTCAAATCATTTAATATTGTCTCTCCAGAAGTCATGCGTCACTATTTGCATGTTAATCATAGTTTGTTCAAATATCAAAGATTCTTGGATGGGTTGTGCTTGGTAAAGATCCCCACAGAATATTATGTCAATGTTTCCAAACTACTTCATGTGCACATGTTTTATGCTTCTTAGTCGGTTGTCAATGGAATACAAGTAGCGACTTCCAATCAAAGATGCTTCATATATAAAGACAAGTTGGAGTTCATCATAAATCTTAGACAACGTATCCAACATTTCCTTGCTAAGTGGAAGAAACTGTGACTTGTTAAAAGGAATTAAAAATGCAGAGTGGACTATTGTTCCACCTGCATTATATGTAGCTTTTCTTGTGTATGCAACTATTAGGCCCTTTGGTTTCATAGGATCAGAGGAATTGTTTAAAAATAGATTCGTATAAGCATTTGGAACAATGATTTTTTTGTGAATGTCTTGTGTGTTCCTGCTCCACCTGTAAGGAACAAGTGCACAAGAGTATCCATGTTCAAGCATTTTTTAAGTGCAATGTCCTTTAGAATTGTTTGTCGTTCTCGATTCAACATATGTCTTATTCTATGGTATTAATTATTTTCAATTAGGAAAGGATGTTTTGTGACTTGAAAACAAAGATTGATACATTTTTCACATCCATCTGTTCGAGGACGAGGCAAATCCTCTTGTAAGTCATAGGACTTGCAAGGAGTTATGGTTGTTTTTTGGTTTGTGAATGTCTCATCAAGATTGTCGGGATTTTCTGGCTCATTAACTGCAATTTCTAGATCACCCCATGTTGGATTAACATTGTAAGTAAATATAGCTTCATTGATTTGCATTATAGTCTCAGAGCCAACATACGCAGCCTCCCATGTAGAGAAGTTATGTTTTAATGTCTCTTCCTTTTCATCGAACGGAACGTATAGAAGTAGTTTTTCTCTACAATAGTTTTTATAGTCATAATGTTTATTGTATTTGGGAAACTATATCATAGAGGATTTTTTTCTTTTTGATATGGGCGCACCATCTTTTTTGTAATGCGATATGAATTTTGCTAAGAAGATATGCCTAATAGGAGATGGATGCTGGAGGTAATAATCAATAATAGAGTGACATAGCACGTCTTCTAAATTGTCAGGCTCTTGTTCTAGCAAAACCGATGGTTTAAGCACAAATGTGTGTTTCTCAAGTAGAGATGTGTTTATGAAGACACATTTTCTTGAACTACAAGTGAGGGGCAGGGAAAGTGCAATGTGAACTGCTTGCGGAGCAGACATTTGTTGAATATTAAGAAATGGATTGCCAAGTGTGTGTATCATTTGTATGGCATCAATATGACTTATTTCATGTTCTTTGTGTATTATTCTAAATGCACTTGTCATAGATTTGTCAACCTTTGTCATATACGAGGTACAGTATGATGTTGCAGCATATGCATTGAGCACGTATTGTGCATCTATATTTGCTTTCCACATACCTGGCATGTCCTTGGAGAAACTGTTGTTCCAAATATGGGAAAGTTTTCGTTTAAGGAAAATTGTTGGTTGTTTAAGCGTACATTGTATGGCTTGGATGTACTCATATTATGATAGATTTAGCTATGTTAAGAATTCATTGAACCTCATCAACTTGTCAAACTCTCACTGTTCTAGAAATGCGAACAAGGATATAGATTTCTCAACAACAACATTGTCCTCTAAACTAAGTGGCTCTATGATTCTTGTAGCTCTTATTGGTGGCACGGGAAAGTTGTATCTGCATTGTGAGTTTTTTCGTTTTCTACAACTTCTTGTATTATAATATCTATGACCATTGGAAAGTTCTAGATCCAAATGATCTATATTGCATGTTATGTATTTGTCCACAAATTGCTCTATTTATGAATTGTTGTCAGCTCCATAGACTGGTGCACCCTCTATCCACGAAAATGCGTGGTCATGTTCATTCCCCCTATTTTGGAATTCAGTCACAAAAAAGTAGTATGATATTTTTCCAAAAAAAATTTCATCATGGCATATCAATTGTCTCAAAGCATTTATTCTATGTCTATAGTAACGAGTACATGTCACTGGGTATTTTCTTATGAGGTAGTCAATGCCATTATTTTCCAGTGTATCAATTTGTTTTTTACGTTTCATGTTCCTATGCAGGTCAGATACGACAGCCACCAATGGATCACAGCAATGCTCTGCACTTGTAAATGAGATGAAAAATGTTGGCGGTCCCAATTGCCGAATCATTGTAAAAATAGTTTTCTTGTTTTGTTGCAAATAGTCAGGAGAGGTGCGAATGTTTTTGAAATCTATGTATCCAATACCAGATTTCAGAATTTTTTCTAGGTTTACTTTGTATTTGACATACTTGGCCAACAACTTTCTTCCTTGTAACTGGCCTTTTCTCATTCGGACCCACATGCAAGATAGAACTTGGTCTATTATTATGCGCATTGTTTTGAAAAACAAATTTGTTATGTGACAGGAGAATTCACCGCTTGAATGTAGCAGCTCCCATCGGACTATTTTATGATAACTGAATCATTTTGTAATGTTAGTGGCATGTGGATCTACATAGAACAGTGTTGGGAAGTTCATTTCCTCGGGTAATTTGTCCTTGAATATTCCAAGTGGACGTTGCCTCTCAGCAGGTGCAATTTTGACAATCTTGTCTTGCAAGTCACGAATGCACTATGAATCAGTGAATCCATGCACCAATGTCTTAGCAGGTATTTCATTCTCTGATTCATCACTTGTATCAAATTCACTATCATTTTCGAGAGTATCTGCAGAGTTGTCATTCTCTTCTCCAAGAACAGTGTTCCATTTCTCATTTATACAAATCTTTTGTGCTTTGTATAGGGCCCTGGAACATAATTCCTTCAATGCTTTCATAACAGCATGCACACGCACTTTGCCTGTCTGATATGGATTTTTGTATCGCAAGCATCTTTTGAGAGCCACAACAATTGTCATTGTATCACCAATGAATTGTGGCAAGGCTTTTTGCACAACATCTAGTTGAACAAGCACATTAACAATTGATCTTGTTAATCCCATTTGGGGTCGTTTATAGCCCCAGGGCCTGATCTATGCAAATGAAATTCACAGAGACACAAGTCTCTCTTCTAGTTCCGTAAGTGCACTTACATCTGGTAGTGGTGTAATACATCTTGTTTGGTCAGGGGTTGCAAATTGTGGCATTTTTCCATTTTAAAGCGACCGTTTGCATGGAAGACAAATTTTTCCACTGGAAAATATTTTTATCATGCGTTGTCAAGCGAAGGTATTCTGCTTCCAAATCAGGTGTGAAAGACTTACTGTTTTTTGTGAAATTCAATTGTTCACAAATTGCACATGCAATCGAAGGAGTGTATTTGATTTGTTTCATGTAGGTCTGTCTTGCATATTTATTTCTTAGGGAAGTATGGGTAGAAAGTGTTTGTTGGTTTTCATTGGTAGTAGTGCATGGTGTTGCATGACCATTGTCGGATATGCGACTGTACCTATTTCTGTTGTGTTGTGCACAAACAAATTTTTTTAGATTGTGATATGTGAGTTTCTCTCTAAAAGGAAGCATAGCAATGTATTGTTTTCTCTCGCGCATGACCTTTTTCAAGTTGTGACAACTTACTCTACGTTTCTTGTCCAAGGGCAGGATGACTTGATGGAAACTAGGATGAATTTCACTCTGATTCAGGTTGCCATAACCTAGTCTACATTTTTTGTTTAAGGGTTGTATGGCCTCATCACAACTGGGACGAATTTCATGCATAACCTTTTTCAAGTTGTGATAACTTAGTCTACGTTTTTTGTTTAAGCCCTGTATGTCCTCATCAAAACTGGGATGAATTTCACGCATGACTTTTTCCAAGTTGTGATAACTTAGTCTACATGTTTTGTTTAAGCCCTATATGGCCATATCGCAACCAGGAGGAGTTTCATTCTCACTAAAAAGCATGCCACGTGTATGCAAATTTGATGTGCTTTGGGTGGCATGGACATTGATCCATGAACGAGTGATATGTCCACGCAAAGGTTGATAATGGATATGTGTTGTATATGTTTTCAATGAGAGGATGTCAATTTTTCGATCGTAATTTGAATCAATAGACCAGGAATGGACAGTGCCATCTGGCAGGGTCGAACAGACCTATATATTTAATCTGAATATGATAGATAGCCATTGCAAATAGAATCTACAACCCTCCACATTTATTTTTTCATATGGAAGCACCATGTTTACAAGGTATTCTTTCCAACTTCCAATTGTCGGCATATTTTCTAGGAGATATGGCGAAAGGTGTTCATGCAAGCAGCTAAAATCCTGTTGGTTGTCACCTATAATTTCATTGCAAAAGGAATGTACAGTGTAAATCCACAATGACTGCACATCGAACTCTGCTGCTACCAAACAAAAAATTGCATTGAATAGACAATCTCAATAGCTAGACACAACAGTTGTTGCTAGCTGTAAACCATGGTAGTCTATGTGATGCATAATCTGTTTCCACTGTGATTCAAGGTCTTTGCAAATGAGGGACAAGTAAATATGAGCTCCTTCAAGATTGCATATGGAAAATTTTATGTACAGTAGTGCTTCATAATGACCACTGACAACATTGGCATCATGGAACAAGATGCAATATGGATTGCTAGATGCAGTTTTGTTGAATAGTAGATATCGTATTTTTCTTGGAAATGACCATATTCCAATTGATATATTGAACCAATTAGATAGCCACCGTATACAAAATGTATCTCCCCAAAGTCTCCTCTCATGTGCAAGCATAATTGGAGATGCAAACAACCGCATCTTTGAAAAATACATAGCGACATCATGTATTCCATGCAACTTCCGAAGAAAATCATATTCTAGTTCATATTCATACGACTCCAATGCCTCAACGTCGCCATTTTTTAAACAACCCAAGAAATAATATATCAATCCATTGCACAGGTCGGTTGAGGAATAACGAAAATGTAGTAGAACTTGAAATGCATCGAAAAGGCAATCCCCTACAGTATACGAGAATGCATCCAATCTAAAAAGGCCATTGCTATGCAACACCTCGTCAATGTTGTCATGTATAATGGAGTGTGTATATATTTCATATGACTCAACATCTATTACTTGTTTCATATTTTGAAATGTGTTTTTGAAGTTGTTTCTTAGCTACTTTCAATTTGCATGAAAACAGAGAAAAGGGGAAAAAAGGAATAAAACGAAAAAAATAAAAAATAAAACAGGAAAACTACAAGCGCGGAATTGCATACCAATCAAAGTATGTATCCTTCAACCTTATTATTGTCAACTTCAATCACCCCTAGTCCCCATAGAAGATGACAAGAAAACAAACCCACACTGGAAAGTGAACCAAACAGAAGAAACAACACAAATAAATAACACCATAAATTTACTGAGCAGAAAGACCGATTTGAACCTATTCATGGTGTGCATCCTACAATATTCTCAGAGGCAGAAAATTTTTTTCAAAATAGAAAGGACAGGACAAAGGCAACAAGTGGATGCAGTTTTTTGACCCAGAGAATAAAATCATTCCCTGCCTCTACACCCCGACGGATGGTTCCCTCTTCTGATAGCTCCGAACTCATTTTCAAAAACCCCTCTACATTGCAATTTTTGAAATATCTATGGACGTGGAAGACGGCATATGAAGATGCATGGTTTCCAGGATCATAAATTAAGAGCACAGAGGAATATGGTCTACAACAGAATTTCGAGGCAAGGACTCCCGCCATTGAAAAATAGCAACGAAATGATTGCACGGAAACTTACCCCGTCAACAAGGGATGACAAGAGCTCACCCCAGAACCTACAAACTGCAACAACAGGTCTAACATCTTGTAAAGTTGAAGAACAAAAAACCAGCGAACAACCACGAAGAGGTCCAACTACAACTGCAGTACCTCAACTTTGCAAAGTTGAATCAAACAAGAACAAGAATCATGGAACGAACCAACAAACAAGCATCAACCATTGAACCAGTGATGCCAGTGGAGAACAATTCTGCACAATTTCACAGTAAACAACACCATCAAAAAAATGGAATGAAACTATATTGCAACACATATGTTCAATAAACATTTAAGGTTGTCAGACTTGTTAGGTAAACACTTAAGACTGTCAGAAACATCGAAGGGCATAGCCCTGTGAAAACATTTAAGAAAGAATGCAATGTGGCGGGCCTGTTCTCTCGAAGCACGCAAGAATAAAGCAAAAATCACACATAGTAATATGCTACAGAATGTATTCGAAGGACAAACTTTCATTGGGATAAATTTAGCAAGAAAAAAATGCTAAGCCAAACATTCGAATTAATGCTAGCATTAATCCACCTTCAAGCAATGCATAAGAAAATATATGATTCAAAAATACCATATATGGTCAAATACTTTGGACATACCAACATATATAACATTGGGAATAGTGAAGCTGGCAATAAGACCTCCAATCCATTGTCCAATCAGATCATGACATATATGTTACTTTTTATTATATAAAAAGCAATGTTTTTAGTTCCCTGGTTCCAACAATAGATAATATGGAAATATTTGTGGTCAAAGGACAAAATAATACGAGGTCAACGAATTATCGATCGCTATAGTCCCTTCCTACTTCAGTGACTAATAAGGAAGTAATCCCATCACCTAACCTAGTGTGACCCTTTAAATTCATTACTACCTTTTCCAAAGGAAATTATAACAGAATTTCCAAATTTTCTCCAAAATGCCTTTCGGAATATGCACAAGAGTATGTCAATAAACAAGCATGGCCTCCGGGATTGAATTCACTAATACCAAGCTTCCCCTTCTTGATAGCCATTGATTGCACCATAGATAAGTTAGTTTCTTAATTTTGGAGACCAACCACCACTAATTTTCCTTCCCATAACAATTTGGCTTAAGAGTAAATCCTAGGTATTTAAGACCATCATTCAAGTCCAAGTGTTGATAAGGGAAATATCTTTCAAACTCAATATCATGATCCTTATTCATACTTGAAGTAAGAAAATAATACTTATCACCAATCACTTTCGTTCTTGTAGCCTTATTAAATAACATAAGTAACTCCCAAAAATGTGAACCTTCTCTACAAGACCCAAAGAGAAATAAAATAACATCGTCCACGAAAAGAAAATGAGGCAATGCTTCCCTCCCTATTCGAATACCTTGTATTGATCACACCCTCTTAGCCTCAAGTATTGACCTACTCTATCCTTCTACCACCAGAAGAAAAATATATGGTGATAGGTGGCATCCTTGCTTGAGCCCCCTGGTAGGCTTGAAAAAACTAGAGGTGTCACCATTTATCAAGATTGCAAAGGAAGAAGTATTTACACATCACATTATCCACCTAAAAACAAGCAACGAGAAACCAATATGTAATAGTCATAACCGAAGACACAACGAATATACCTTGTCATATGCCTTTGATAAATCAAGCTTGATTATTGTTGTTGGCATGTGACGGAGTTTAATAGAGTGTAAACCCTCTTGTGTTGTATCGATCACCCCGTGGATTTGTCTTCCTTGTATAAAACCAAACTTTTCAACTGAGATGTAGTCAAAAAGGATAGGCTTCAATCTTGTTGATATCACTTTTGCAATAATCTTATCCAAAAAATTTCACAATGAGATAGGTAGAAACCTATCAAAAGACTCCAAGAAAGGCAATAAAGGTTTCATTTAGATTGTTGGTCATCCTTCCAAAAGTTCTTACCTCCTCCACTACTCTCAACAAATCAAAGAACTTGATATATAACTCTACCAACCACCCATATGGTCCAGGAATCTTGTCCTTATTAAAACACTGTAAGATTGAAAACAACTCCTCCTTAGTCATAGGTCCATACAAATCCTCATTAGTCATTCTAGGGAAATAGGATATGAGCTTTAAAATTTCAGCCAAATTTGCCCTCTTTGGTTCCTTGTATATCCCTTCAAAGTGCTTGACCCCTAGTTCTTCCAAACCTTTAAATCCTCTAACCTTAATACCATTATGATCTTGAAGCACCCAAATAGTATTAAATCTCCTTCTATGATTGGAAAAGGAATGGAAGAATTTAGTTTTGTTATCACCCAACTCTATATAGGTAGCTTTGCTTTTAATTTGTCAGTATGACTTCTTGTCCAAAATTAATTTTTTCCTCTTTGCCTCAAGTTTTTTTAACCTAAGTAACTAATCCTCTCTAGAAGAGCCAAAAGAAAGTCTAGCTACCACCTCCTCCACTTCACTTTCCACTTCCACTAGATTTTGATCTCAAGACATGTACCTCTCCCCTACCCAGGCTGCCACTTTCCTCTTAACAATTTTTATAGCCAAAATGATTTTTTCACTTACAGAAAGATCCAAATAGGGGTCAAATGGTTTCCAAATATCCTTAACCAACCTAGTGAAATCCCCTTCTTTTATCCACCTAGGATTAAACATGAAAGGGGAACCTGGTCTAGACTCATCAAGTTCAAGTTCAAGAAAGATAGGGAAATGATCCCAACACCTATTTGAATCAATCCAGGACATGTAATGGGGCACCTTCTACAACACCATATTATGTACCAAAAATCTATCCAATCTTTTGAAA
>JASDQU010586270.1:105637-118805 GCA_032191745.1 Picea mariana | reverse complement strand
CAAAGTACTAATTTCAAATCAAAATGGAGGATCCTACATATGCACATGGAAACAAAGAAATCAAGGACAAAGACAAACAACCAAAGAGGGGAAGAGAGGCAAAGATTCCTTCATACAAGAGGATAAATGAAGGATAGTAGGTCTAAATGTATAAGTTCTCAATTGTAAGCATATGCGACAACTAGTTCCCAAATCATGGTCATATTTGCAAGCACTAAAAGCTAAATTTAGGAGAAATAAACTAGGCAAAATTAGGTGCTAAATTAGGAAAAATTTGTGCCCCATTTAGCACCCCAAAATGATAACATTTATGGCCAACAATCGACATTAAATCTAGCGATAATGGCGCCCAATTTAGGGCCGTCTGTTGAAACAAAATGCCTGCATTTTAAAATAAAAAAAACCATGTGCAAATAAAACTAAATCCCGCATTTTATTTCTTCTCTAATTTGTCACGTCAGGTCGTGCAAAATTTTAAACTGACAATGAAAGATCATTCCAGGTTTTTGGATTTGCTTATGAAAAATGTCCAAATCACTGAATAATTTTGATAAGGCATTCTTATGCAAATAGGGATTGAAAAAAGAAAATACCTAATCGATTGGATCCATGTTGATGGTGGGAAGATATATTGACGTACCCCTCCTCCCCTATTGTGGATTTCACTCAAACAAATTTGATTTATGGGTGTGATTCGGCCTCTAACAATCGTAGAATCAATTTGTGCAAGTCATTCACCCCTACCAAAGACGAAAATCGAACCCTTGTCCATCGATTTTGCACTACTGCTGTTTATAACAGTTAGAGGGAAGGGAGAAAAACGTACGGAGAAAAGAGAAGGGATTTTCCAGAGTCTGGAGGAAAAGAATTTGCCCTAGGACACCAAAAAATGTCAAGCAACAGAGGGAAATGAGAAAATGGATCTGATTCTTTCCAGAATGAGGTATTTCATACTCAATTTATAGATTTGTACATGTTTTCATTTCTTGTTTGAATTGTATTTTTTAGTTTTTTATTTCAAAATTATAAAAGAAGAAATTTCCTCTATATACATAGGGTTTATTTTTATTTTTAAATTTAAAATAAGAAATTTATTGTACACATATAGGGACATGACAGTGAGAAACTGAAAGAGGCAATGGATTATATATTAGGGGTAGAAGCAATGAGGAAACTAGAAGGTATGGACTTGTCCATTCTTTCCAAATATATGGAAGAACAATATATTAAAGGGACTGAAACAATCCAACCAAATCAACCTTGTCAAAGGGAATCGATTGATTCCCCATCAACTCCTAGATCGTGCAAAATATCAAGGAGAAAATCAATCACAATAACCTCTAATAATGTGGAACAGGGAGTAGAGACGTCCAATGTCCTAGCCACTCTCGGGTCACAGATTTCTTCCAGCACCAATACATGTTATGCATCTTGCATTGGTACATACAAAATCAAGGTAGAATATGATGTTGTCTACGGGAATATCAGAATGACAAATGCCATGAAAGTGTTCATGCATAGGTTGAAGGAATCATGCCTTCAACGCTTCAAAGAGAATTTACATCTTCCATTCTCGAAGACACCCATGCACCTTCAAAAAGCAGTCATCCATGACATGGAGAATGAATTTGGGATATGTTGGTGAGTAAAGAAGATAAAAAAACAAATGAATCAAAATTGCAAGATATTTCGTTGCAACCAAACAAAAAAGATAAAAGTGATTCCTCCTGAGCTAAGGAACAAAAGAAGGCCAATTTATGTAAGTGTGAAAGTATGGAAAGAGCTTGTGAAAGCATATGATAGAGCATATGCATGGAGGAAGTCCTGTGAGGAGAGCACACAAGTATTTTAATTTTCGACACTAGATTATTTCAAATTCATTAAACGATTTTTATATTTTACTGGTGCATAATTAAATTGAATTAGTGTATGTTTTAGAACACGACCTAGAAGGCCTAGCTTGCCAAATTTCGTGCCACACATCACAATGGCCAAACAGGTTCAAAAGCCTTAATATACAAATTTGTAAGTCTTGGGAATATGTGAAATGATTTTTTTTTTAATTTTGTACAAAAAAGTAAATGATTGGATATTAATTACTTTAACTAGTCCATCTACCATGTTTTGACAGGAGCAACAATATGACCATTATCCATCATAATTAGAATTCAATATGATACAAGACAAAAAGTGGTCTGATTTTGTTATTTGGATGGAGAATAGGGTATCATTAGTTGACTTTCAATAACTTAGTTAGATATTGTTATGTTAATATGTCAATTTGCATTTCTTGTGTTGAGTTGTTTATTTATGTGTAGCTTGAGTTCTTTTGTGCCCCCATTGGTCATAGCACCCTTATAAATCACCAACCTTTCACTATGATCAAGTCCTTATAAATCAATATCCAATAATGTATTTATCAAGTCCTTTTCCAAAAACCCTAGGAAAAGGAGAGATGCAATACCATGTAATACATAACATGTAGACAACAAACCAGATCTCTGCTACAGCTTGACAAAGCATAGTGAGTACCTCTAGAGTGTAAGGTAGAAAAGTGTGGTTCATATGCTCAATAATTGGTGGATTGAAATCTCCTTGAGGGGGGTAGGATGAGACTTGTGACATCTCAAGGGGATGTCGTCTAATACAATATTACCATATTATTCCTCAATCAAAGGGTTACATTGAACTTTCACTCAAAGTAATGTGATAACTATTCCAAGTCCTATATTACATGTTCACACACTAGCTAAGTGTAAGGGGAAATCTGAACACTTAAAAAACTTTGGCCCTGTGCTTGATGCCTATGTGATAGGAAATTTCATGACAAATATTTATCATTACTATAGCACTTGTCTCTCAAATATTCAACTTATATTTCCAATGTTAGTAGCCTTGGATAATTTACACTCCAAACTTATAACCAAGGCCCTATGGCCTAGACTATAGCGAGCCTTTCTAACAAATAGAAATGAGTCTAGTTCTTTTTATCAACGTTTCTCTTAGGGGTTGAATTTAAATCTATGCTCTGGCATCTAAAACCCTATCAATTTGGGTGCATCTAATATTTCATGAATTTTATTTCAATGGTGGGAAGTCTCCCCCCCCCCATCTCTTAGAGACTGATGTATTTCAGGTGTTGGTCTCCTCACTGAGAAAATTTATCAAGAGTGCTCCCTCTCAATTTTTCAAAATATTAGAAGTTATTCCAGAGGTCTTGTAGCTTACTCTTTCAAATGCTCTACCAATGGATTTAAAACTTGTGGATCATTATTTGGTAGACTAGTTTACTAGGGTTGACCCTCTCTCAGAACCATGGTGATCTACATCTAGAAGAGATGGCTCAGTTTGATCAAAGGGATACTATCACATTATTTTTGCAGAAGAGGATTTTATGTTTTCTTATTCAAAACAAAAGAAAACATGGATTTGATATTTAGAAATGGGCCATACTTCTATGGAACCAAAGGGATTTACTTGAATATGTGGACTCTTAATTTCAACACTAAAAACTACATCCCCTCTACCATCCCAGTTTGGGTGAGACTACCTCATCTCCCTCTTCACTACTAGAATAATGATGTCTTTATAAGTATTAGGAACTCTCTATGAAATTATATTGATAAAGGTGAGCCAAGAGAGGGAATTTTTTCCTAACCATGAATTTGTGTTGAGGTAGATCTGGAAAAGGGATTACTAGAAAGGGTATGTTTTCCTAAACATGAATTTGTGTTGAGGTAGATCTAGAAAAGGGATTGCTCCTAATTTCAACACTAAAAATGACATCCCCTCCACCATCTTAGTTTGGGTGAGACTACCCCATCTCCCTCTTCACTGCTAGAATAATGATGTCTTAAAAGTATTGGGAACTCTCTATGAAATTATATTGATAAAGGTGAGCCAAGAGAGGGGATTTTTTCCTAAGCATGAATCTATGTTGAAGTAGATCTAGAAAATGGATTACCAAAATAAATTCATCTAACTTTGGACGATTAGAAGAAATCTAGCTAGTGGACTACAAGAAACTACCATTCAAGTGCAAGCAATTCCATTGAAATGGAATTTTTGAAAAAACATCCAAAAAAAATGTTGTAGGAGAGAAAGGGTCCCAAGAAAATGAGGAATAATGGAAGCATGTTAAAAATAAAAGGGTTAAAAATAAGCAACCAGGCATTGCTCAAAACATTGAGAAAATTTCATCATCTGGTGCAGCTCCCCAATCCTTTGAAGTAGGAAGAGTCATAACACAATTCTCTAGAGTAGGATCATTCAATGATCAAGAAACATGTACCAAAGGAAACTCATTTCATGGTCCAAAATGCATGGATGTTAACCCTAACAAAAACAAGTATGAACTTCTCTCTCAAGGCGAAAATATTCCAACCTCAAAAATTGTAAGAATTCCTATGTTTAATACTTATATAATTAAGGCCATCATTGAACCAATTATGGAGGAAAACCCTAACTGTGTGGCTTCACCCATTATTCAGATCAATATTCCTAAGCATGAGTAAGAATACTTACCATCCCCAAACAAATCTCATTCCACAACATGCACATGTCCCAAATAGCCGAGTTCTTTTCCAAATGAAGAAGGTTTATTTGAGGATGAAAAAGAAGACCAAGGCACATAAGGAAAACGTCATAAGAGGTGGGTAGAAAACCACATAAAGAAAAAAGAGAAGAATTGAAAAAAAAACCGAGGCAGAACTGGGCCAACAACAAGTTATTGAAAATTTCATTAGAAAAAGAACCATAAGGAACCAAAATGGATTGAATCCACCTATTGGTCGAAATAAAAAAAACCCCTAGGTAAATGATGATTGTTTCCTCGTTGAATTGTAGAAGATTGGAAAGCATGAAAAATATTGATTAGGTAATGGACTTAGTCAAACAAGAAAAAACCTTAGTTCTACTACTTTAGGAGACTAAACTTGAGGTAGATGAAAACTTAAATAAATGCAAAAAACTTTGAAAAATAGTGGGGATTGGTAGTAAGTGCTAGAGGAGCCTCAAGAGGAAATATGCATAGTTTGGAATAGTTGAATTTGGTAGTTGACTTAAATCCAACACTCTTTGCATTGGTTACTTACTAATCTCAAGCACATATTCACAGGTGAATTTTTTAGTTTTGTAAATGTTTACATGCTACTTCTATATTCTAGAAAAGTTGATTGTAGGGACACTTTATCATCCTTAAGAACGTCAGATTATTGGGTTCGAAGCATTGTGGCTAGTGACTTCAATACCACCCTTAATATAAAATAAAAAAAGGGGGGGAGGCATTGTCAAATATACACTTAGATATTGAATGGAATACTTGATATCTTATTGGGACTTAGTAGATATCAAACTTAGTAGAGGAAGATACACTTGGTCCAATAGGTGACAAGGTCCTAGACACATAGTAACTAGATTAGATAGATTCTTGGTGCAAATCTACTTCTTAAAGAGTGAATACTCAACCACCTCTAATATTGTCCATTGAGTGACTTATGATCATAGGCCTATTCTACTATAGCTCAAGCCAATTCCAGATTGTGACACCATTCTTTTCAATTTCAACCCATTATAGCTTCAAAACAAGTCTACTTTCTATATAATACATAAATCATAGAGTCTCTATATTTTTGGATTGTATGTCTATATATGGGAGAAAAAATTAAATTCCACTGATAAAGCACTCAAAGAATGGGCTAAAACTTCCTTCTCTCCTCCTAAGAAGGAACTTCAAGAAAACAAGGAGAAACTTGATTGAATTCAAATTAAACTAGAGCATGAGTAGGTCACTCAAGAGATGCTATCAACATAGAAAGATACATTCCAACAATATCAAAATTCCCTTTGAGATAAAGAAACAAAATGGTTAGAAAAATTTGGTATTAATAGTCACTCTTCTAAATATATTGGGAGATTTGTCTCTCGACGATCATCCTGGCATATTTGCATGAATTTTGAAGAAATTCAAGTCTGGAGATCTAAGTAGAATCCTTATATAATTTTGTTTGATGGTTATTTAAATTAAAACNGGGGTAAAGACATATCAATCATCTCATCTCCTACTTCACTCATATTAGTTTTTTTCATATCCTAAAGAACAACAATTCCAAAGATGATAGGCTATCTTCCCAAGCCACATCTCAAAAAATTGGGACCTTGGTCATTAACCAAGAGGTCACCTTAAAATATATCCCTTAATGAAAATTCATGACATTTGGCACAACAATCGAAAGGCTCATCCGTATGGAAGTGGTTATAGATTCACTTAAATTATAGGAGGGTGTGACAAGACCCTCCATTATCTCCCACATGCTGCCCTCCTTTGTGCAACACCTTAAAAAATTATTGCAACAACAATAGATGGAACATCGTGGGATATTTATGACCGCCCCTCTGTGTTATGTTGACATGAATCCCGACAATATTCGAGTCCTTGATATTATTGGTAATGGTTTAATTGGTAGTCTTATACCTATGTTTTATCCTTTGATGGTGGCTACATAGTCACAATAATGTGGGGGTTTCATTTTCTTCAACATGGGAGATTTGTTGGTGTTGCTTCTCTGGTTGGTTATGTTATTTGCTTCTTGACTTCCCTGGATTCTCAAGTGTAGTATCATTCATTTTTATTCTCCTATTCCATATTGATTCTGTTCTTCGGGCCCTGTCTCTCTTTTTGCTAGGCATCTTGGTGGATGGTTTGTTCTTCACTTCTTTGAGTTCTGATGGTTTTATTGTGAGTTATGGATTATATTTTTAGTGGGTCTATCCACTCTTAGAAATCCATTTTTTGTTGATGTTAGGTATAGGTTATTCCTTCTATTATTTTGACTCTTAAGTTAAGGGAAATTTGTAGGAATCTTAAAAGACATGACTTAACACTGAAAGAATTGCAAGAAAAATAAAATCTTGGGGATAAAATTTCTATCCTCATGAGTAATTTTTCATGAGATTTTTATTAACTCAGGAAAAACATAATTTGGCTTCGGAAGACGAACTAGCTACTCTCAAGAAAACGCTTTCTAACATGAACAAATGGTGGCATATTAGCCTTGTCATCTAATCATTGAGAATATGAACCACATTGAGGATATGAACCACATTTCTTTTTCATGGTGGATAACTCGCCAATGAGCTAGTTTTCAAGTTATTCACTGCCCTATGGTACCCCCATGGAATTTTTACCATAAAAATATCTTAGCACATGTGCACTCACCAACAAGCTAGTTTTGAAGAGCTCCTCTATATTTTTGTAGACTTTTAGTTTATGTACATTGATGAGAAGGGGAAATATGTATTCATCAATGGTACACATCTTAATAGAGCCATTGTTGAAGACTGTATCAATCTTGTAAGGGCCTCTGATGAATTTTATGTGAATGAGCTAGACTTTGAATTAGCTATGAAGTTAATTGGGAACCATTATGTATCACTATATGTCATGGGGCACCAAATCTATTGAATACATTTCCATATAAAAACTTATCTATCTTGTCTTCTTTTGCATTTGGTAGTGATTTTACCTCCACCCACTGAAATGAGCTACAATGATGCTTTAAGAAGGTAACAACAACTATTCTAGTATGACCATAACATTATGAACTAATAGCTGTATGAATTGATCATTATTTTCTGAAAATGAAAGAGATATATGTGAAAGAAATGAACTAATAAATGAACTCATTCAAAACATTTGGACAGGTTTGATCCAAAAGCTCCAAGTCTGAAATTTTACAAATGAAAAATAGAGATATGTCTTTCCATCCATGTCTAGGGGTATTTATACAAAAATTATGTAACCAAAAATACTAGAATTACTCCTAAGATCCATTATTTACTCTACGAGGGTCGAATTCATCCTCATGATCCGCAAAATTAGAGGAAATCCCAAGAACTCCCAAATCTACCCTGATTTTTGCCAAAAAGGGGGATTTTCCTACAAAAGTGGTTGAGTTTGAACAATGTTGACTTCACATGTGTGGATCCTATTTCTGGAAGTGAATAGGTATTTGTCCATCCATGGACATCAAGGATCATTCCACATGTCTCATAATTCTCCCATATATCCTACAAGTATGTAAACCACATAACTATTACTAGAAGTTACAACTTCCTGTAATTTTTGTTAAAAATTTATCTTTAATGCCTAATTTATGTCTAAATTTCAGAAAATAAAAGAAATGACAAAATGACACATTTAGATGTAAAAATGGTGATGGAATGAAGAATGGGAATGGTTTAAATATGGAAAAATAAGAAAAATTAAGGCTAAAAAGTATCTATCAAAAGTACCCAACATCTCCCCCAAGCTAATGATATTGCATGTCCCTATGCAATGAGAACTGATCCTCAAGCATTTCCTGCTTCCTGTGCAACTTGCAACAATATCTCAATCCTAGGTCTAGTCGTTTCATTGGTTTTCTCTTTCTGTGCTATTGACTGTATTTTTATTTTCCTGTACTTTGCGTTCTTGCCTTTGCTTTTTTATACCATTTATATGCTTGGTTTGTAAGCACAATGGTTTCCCTCGTCAGCTTCTCATTTTGTTTCTTGAGTTTTTCATTTTCTCGATGAACTTTGTGGCTTTGAGTTCTGAGCATCTCATTTTTTGTTTTCACGTATCTCTCCAAAAGTTCCATTTCTTTGATCTTTCTTTTCATCTTTGTTATCTTTATATTTTTCTTCTCAAGTTCTTATGGTGACTCAACAACTATCTTCTTCCCTTTTTATTTTTTTGATAATTCCTCATTCCGATCCTCATTCCCCATTTCTTCAACAATTGTCCTCATTACTTTTTTAATTTTGTTGTATGTAGAGTATGTAGAAGCCTCTTGTTCTTCAACATTTTCATTCTCAAATGCTTGTACTTCCTCCTTTTCTTTTTGTCGTGCCTCTAAAAATTCTATCTGAGCATAATCCTTTTGTTGAGATGGATCCACCTCTTTTTCTATATGAAATTTCCCGTATTTCCTTTTGTAGCTTCTAAATGCCTTATCCTTCTTTTGAAATTCCTTTTCTTCCTTGACCATGATTCTTGTCAATCTTCTTGTTCCCATGGGTTGTTTTGGTTTTGTTGCCTCATGAGCCATGATTGTTTGTACTTTATCATCATCTTCATCTTCATCTGGAACACATTCCTCTTCTTTTTCCTCCTCTTCTTCCACAAACTTGTTATCAACCAAGAATTGTTGCCCTGTGATGTTTTGTTTTTGAAATTCATGGCTTATGATAATTTTAATGATCCCATTATGGTGCAATATCCTTTCTTCATTTTTGTCTCAATTCTAGATATATTTAGACATTTTAGAGAGGTTATTGAGCAAATAATAAGGCATATTCATTTCATTTTCTTGCTTCAAATGTTGAAATAACCTAATATGATATAGGGAGATTATGCTATATATTCCTTCACAAGTGATGAATTTTTGAATCACATAAGCTACCTCATCCCAAGGATGGACCAACCAACTCCTTGGAATTCCCGATTTCCAATTCACTGCTGCTGCCCTTGACCTGCATAAAAATGACATCCGATATTTCTCTTTAAACTGCTTGCTCTTGAAGTATCTTTCCCCTTCTTGTGGTAATCCTGTCACCCGTGCTAACACGTGCTCTGATAAGTGTAAGGTGAGGTTACTCAAAATGGCCCTCTGACCATCAAATGTATGGGAAAATTCCTTTGTAACGTTTTCATCATACCCATCAAATTTGAGTAAAAATTGAAGCCAATTCACCTCCTGCAATATTTTTAAGTGTCTTCATGGAATTGAGATGCATCAAAATATATAGGTTCTATTCTGTTAGCCATGATTAAATCTTTTGTTCTAGTCTCAACAAAATCTATTTCTGCCTTGTTCACTGTATGTGCTTCAATTTGATTCAAAATTTGCTCAATTGTCCACTATGTGCTTTGTTTTTATCATGAATTCATTGTTATCCTAATGTAGTTTTTGTAAGAGAACAAAATTTTGATTATGTAAACATTTTATTTTGTTAACATAAAGCCAAAGATTCTTTCTTAAATTAATTCATGCAAATTTCTATTTCAATGTCGAATCCCTGGCTAAATTTGGAACCAAGCAGGGTTTGACATACATATAGTGCGATTCTTTGGAGAAAAATCCACTGATATATTCAATTTCTCTTTGAACTTCGATACCCTAGCTGCGCTCTAAAAAGCCCTAATTTTTGCCCGTTTCCTACAAAAAATTGATGCCCTCGTTAACACACCATGTTGTAGCTGATTTTCATGGTTAATTTCGATTTTTGGAACATCATGGGGTTCCTGAAAATAACTCTTAATATTTTAAATTTGAAATCAATTTGAAATCACACTCATACTTGTAGCTTTGAATGCATTGGAGTCACGACACAATTTGGGTGAAACACTCACGATTTTGGGGATCTTTTTGAACTATTGTAACTTGTGATTCATGGGGAGCTTGCTTGTTGGACCCTTCTCTTATGCATGAGAGAAGAAACAGGTAGAAGAAATATAATTCTCTTCATTAGAGGCAACCTATCACTCCTTCTCTAAGACTGTATTAAACTGCAGGGGTTTCGATGAGCTTAAGACTTATGTTTGCTGACAAATGAAATGTATTGATGGCTGGTATGAGAGTCTAGTGGCTGCTGTAATATAATATCACCAAGGAATTCCGACTTATTTCTCCTCTCATTTGTCCTGGTAAGTGCAATCATATTCCATAGTTTTAATATATCCTTCTATTGTTATAATTTTCACTCTAAATATGTCCTGTACTTTGCACTCATTTCATAAACTTATATTTTTTGCAATCTTTTACAAACTCTATACTTGAAACAATTTCTGGAACTACCTTATGCCTCATATTTAGATTCAAAAAGATATCTTCTGATGCAGGAATATTGCAAGCAAGCGCAAGTGGAGGACAGTTGGATATGCACCAGCATGCATTTTGAAGACGTTTTGAAATTTAAAGATGAAACATTAATGTTATAGCTGGGAGGATGTAATTGTTCTTAAATGTTTTGGGGATTGTAACGCAGATCTTGAGCGGTTTCTCTCATCTGTCGGTTGGAGGCATTTAATGTAATAAATGTAAAGTAGTTGTAGACTTTAATTTCGATAAGATAGTTGAGAGTTGTAGGAGGGAAAACTCAAGAAAGCTCCCTCGTAGATGTATTATATCATCAATTCTCATTGTAAGAGTAGAAGCGATAGAGCAATAGAGCATAGGAGAACAAAGATTGTAGAAGTTGTATAAGAAAATAGTTGTTTCTATAGAACCCATGTATATAAGCACTTGAGTTAATATAATAATGCTTTGACTCAATTTCATGGTGTTATTATGGTTACTGTTTGCATCTATTGAATGATATGTTTACGGTTTTCTCATATACTCTGCTATGCATTTTTTTCAATGATTTATGTGTATGAGTTCATGTTGAATGTATGAGGTCTGTGAGAGGAAAATAATAAGACTCAATTTCTTCTCATCTTAAGAATTCCTGCAAGGAGTGCAATGAAGGTCCGCAAGGAGTGCGTCAACAAGTTCTGAGTTTTACCTCAGAAAAGCTGAGAGATAGAGTTGTTCCTATACCCATAGAAGTGCAAGTATAACATAGATCCGTGCAAGGTGTGCGCAGGCCAGGGTGAAGTCTTAGAATTTTCCAACCAAGTGAGTGGTTGAAGAACTTCTGTCGCAAGGAGTGTGCAGAGTTGGGAACCGCCAGATAATCAGAGATTATTGTGAGAGACGCAGGGAGTGTGTGCAAGGATTCCTTAGAACCCTTGAGTTTGCAGTAAGAATCAAGCTCAGGAGGGACAAAGACTTGGAAAGTTTAAAGGAAAGATGAGGGCCGAAGTCACCTCGCAGAAACCAAGCTCAGGAGGAAGGACGCCAAGTTATTTGGCCAGGAGTCTTTGAGAACCTGAATGGATGGTTGGAATTCTCGGAGGGAGAAACACCTATTTTCCGTGGACCGTTGGATCTAGTAGATCAACATATGGGTTAAGGCTGAGTGTCTTTCAACACTCGCAAGCCCAGGAGAGGTAGTAGCCGTTAGATCTGGATCAACAAGAGTCATTGATTGGTGATTGGAGTTTCAACATTTTGGAAGTCGGGAGTGTGGAGGAAACGACTACCTGGAAGTCACGAGTTGCGAAGTCCCGACTTCGCGAAACAAGAATCTGAGCCATCAAATCGTGAGAGGTTCAGGACCATTGATCCATGGTGAAGAAGTCGCGAGTTCAGACTTCAAAAAAAGGGGAGAAGAGTCGCATCGTGAACTCACGAGTCACGAAATCAAGACGCACTCGGAGGTGAGGCCCCAGGATTTGGCTGGAGGTCATATGGCGGAAGCATAAAGAAGGAGCTAAGGACCGTTAACCCATTTCAGGGTTTCAGGAATCGGAGGAGTCGGGATGACTCACAACAGGAATCCCGAAATGGCGAAATGCGAAGTCACGAACTTGAAGAGCCATTTGGGTTAAGCCAATTGTCACAACGACGGTCACGCGGAGTAGAGGTTCACTCCTAGTGCTTGTTCGTGCGGACGTAACTTCTAGAAGGACCTGTGGTTTTATATGCATTAAAGGTTCTAGAGGGAACTAAGGAACCATTTCGGCTCATGGAAATAGGAAGATCCAAAGACCGGGAGGTCAAGCAGACCCTGTGGAGGTGGGGGTTTGCATCATCTTCCCTCCAATTATTGAATTTTCAAATGTGTTCTTTTCCTTATGCATTCAAATTTACAAAATATTTGTTGCTTTCTTGTAGTCATTCCATAGAGCTTTTAAGAATAAATTTCATTGAATGCTTTAAGGAAGTCTTTCACAAATCTCTTCTCTTGAAAATATTTAGGTTTACAACCATAAATTTTTTCAAAAGATATGAAATTACCACTGTTTGTGATTCTTTTCAAGAACATAGCTTAACCTTATTACTCCTTTTTTTAGACATAAAACATAGCTTCACCTTATTACTTCCTTTTGTTGCTAGGTTTTTGATAAAAACTAAAAGCCTTCTTAGGAAGTGTAAATGATAGATGAAATGATATAAAGTGGATAGGGATAAAATAAGAAAGATTTATAGTAGATAGGAATGAGATAGGTGAATTGTTTTTAGGTTATGGTTTGAGGGGTTTATGTGAAAAAGTAAGTTGTCTTGATCATTTAAACTTGTTC
>JASDQU010586270.1:88038-105587 GCA_032191745.1 Picea mariana | reverse complement strand
CCTACTTCACTCATATTAGTTTTTTTCATATCCTAAAGAACAACAATTCCAAAGATGATAGGCTATATTCCCAAGCCACATCTCAAAAAATTGGGACCTTGGTCATTAACCAAGAGGTCGCCTTAAAATATATCCCTTAATGAAAATTCATGACATTTGGCACAACAATCGAAAGGCTCATCCGTATGGAAGTGGTTATAGATTCACTTAAATTATAGGAGGGTGTGACAAGATCCTCCATTAGCTCCCACATGCTGCCCTCCTTTGTGCAACACCTTAAAAAATTATTGCAACAATAATAGATGGAACATCGTGGGATATTTATGACCTCCCCTCTGTGTTATTTTGACATGAATCCCGACAATATTCGAGTCCTTGATATTATTGGTAATGGTTTAATTGGTAGTCTTATACCTATGTTTTATCCTTTGATGGTGGCTACCTAGTCACAACAATGTGGGGGTTGCATTTTCTTCAACATGGGAGATTTGTTGATTTGTGGTGTTGCTTCTCTGGTTGGTTATGTTATTTGCTTCTTGACTTCCCTAGATTCTCAAGTGTAGTATCATTCATTTTTATTCTCCTATTCCATATGGATTCTGTTCTTCGGGCCCTGTCTCTCTTTTTGCTAGGCATCTTGGTGGATGGTTTGTTCTTCACTTCTTTGAGTTCTGATGGTTTTATTGTGAGTTATGGATTGTATTTTTAGTGGGTCTATCCACTCTTAGAAATCCATTTTTTGTTGATGTTAGGTATAGGTTATTCCTTCCATTATTTTGACTCTTAAGTTAAGGGAAATTTGTAGGAATCTTAAAAGACACGACTTAACACTGGAAGAATTGCAAGAAAAATAAAATCTTGGGGATAAAATTTCTATCCTCATGAGTAATTTTTCATGAGATTTTTATTAACTCAAGAAAAACATACTTTGGCTTTGGAAGACGAACTAGATACTCTCAAGAATACGCTTTCTAACATGAACAAATGGTGGCATATTAGCCTTGTCATCCAATCATTGAGAATATGAACCACATTGAGGATATGAGCCACATTTCTTTTTCATGGTGGATAACTCGCCAATGAGCTAGTTTTCAAGTTATTCACTGCCCTATGGTACCCCCATGGAATTTTTACCATAAAAAATATCTTAGCACATGCGCACTCACCAACAAGCTAGTTTTGAAGAGCTCCTCTATATTTTTGTAGAATTTTAGTTTATGTACATTGATGAGAAGGGGAAATATGTATTCATCAATGGTACACATCTTAATAGAGCCATTGTTGAAGACTGTATTAATCTTGTATGGGCCTCTGACGAATTTTATGTGAATGAGCTAGACTTTGAATTAGCTATGAAGTTAATTGGGAACCATTATGTATCACTGTATGTCATGGGGCAACAAATCTATTGAATACATTTCCATATAAAAACTTATCTATCTTGTCTTCTTTTGCATTTGGTAGTGATTTTACCTCCACCCACTGAAATGAGCTACAATGATGCTTTAAGAAGGTAACAACAACTATTCTAGTATGACCATAACATTATGAACTAATAGATGTATGACTTGATCATTATTTCCTGAAAATGAAAGAGATACATGTGAAAGAAATGAACTAATAAATGAACTCATTCAAAACATTTGGACAGGTTTGATCCAAAAGCTCCAAGTCTAAAATTTTACAAATGAAAAATAGAGATATGTCTTTCCATCCATGTCTAGGAGTATTTATACAAAAATTATGTAACCAAAAATACTAGAATTACTCCTAAGATCCATTATTTACTCTATGAGGGTCGAATCCATACTCATGATCCACAAAATTAGAGGAAATCCCAAGAACTCCCAAATCTACCCTGACTTTTGCCAAAAAGGGGGATTTTCCTACAAAAGTGGTTGAGTTTGAACAATGTTGACTTCACATGTGTGGATCCTATTTCTAGAAGTGAATAGGTATTTGTCCATCCATGGACATCAAGGATCATTCCACATGTCTCATAATTCTCCCAGATATCCTACAAGTATATAAACCACATAACTATTACCAGAAGTTACAACTTCCTGTAATTTTTGTTAAAATTTTTTCTTTAATGCCTAATTTTTGTCTAAATTTAAGAAAATAAAAGAAATGACAAAATGACACATTTAGATGTAAAAATGGTGATGGAATGAAGAATGGGAATGGTTTAAATATGGAAAAATAAGGAAAATTAAGGCTAAAAAGTATCTATCAAAAGTACCCAACATCTCCCCCAAGCTAATGATATTGCATGTCCCTATGCAATGAGAACTGATCCTCAAGCATATCCTACTTCCTGTGCAACTTGCAACAATATCTCAATCCTAGGTCTAGTCGTTTCATTGATTTTCTCTTTCTGTGCTATTGACTGTATTTTTATTTTCCTGTACTTTGCGTTCTCGCCTTTGCTTTTTTATACCATTTATATGCTTTGTTTGTAAGCACAATGGTTTCCCTCGTTAGCTTCTCATTTTGTTTCTTGAGTTTTTTGTTTTCTCGATGAACATTGTGGCTTTGAGTTTTGAGCATCTCATTTTTTGTTTTCACGTATCTCTCCAAAAGTTCCATTTCTTTGATCTTTCTTTTCATCTTCTTTATCTTTATCTTTTTCTTCTCAAGTTCTGATGGTGACTCAAAAACTATCTTCTTCCCTTTTTATTTTTCTGATAATTCCTCATTCCGATCCTCATTCCCCATTTCTTCAACAATTGTCCTCATTACTTTTTAAATTTTGTTGTATGTAGAGTATGTAGAAGTCTCTCGTCCTTCAACATTTTCATTCTCAAATGCTTGTACTTCCTCCTTTTCTTTTTGTCGTGCCTCTAAAAATTCTATCTGAGCATAATCATTTTGTTGAGATGGATCCACCTCTTTTTCTATATGAAATTTCCCGTATTTCCTTTTGTAGCTTCTAAATGCCTTATCCTTCTCTTGAAATTCCTTTTCTTCCTTGACCATGATTCTTGTCAATCTTCTTGTTCCCATGGGTTGTTTTGGTTTTGTTGCCTCATGAGCCATGATTGTTTGTACTTCATCATCATCTTCATCTTCATCTAGAACAAATTCCTCTTCTTTTTCCTCCTCTTCTTCCACAAACTTGGTATCAACCAAGAATTGTTGCCAGGTGATGTTTTGTTTTTGAAATTCATGACTTATGACAATTTTATTGATCCCATTATGGTGTAATATCCTTTCTTCATTTTTGTCTCGATTCTGGATATTTTTAGACATTTTAGAGAGGTTATTGAGAAAATAATAAGGCATATTCATTTCATTTTCTTGCTTCAAATGTTGAAATAGCCTAATATGATATAGGGAGATTATGCTATATCTTCCTTCACAAGTGATGAATTTTGGAATCACATAAGCTACCTCATCCCAAGGATGGACCAACCAACTCCTTGGAATTACCGATTTCCAATTCACTGCTACTGCCCTTGACCTGCATAAAAATGACATCCAATATTTCTCTTTAAACCACTTGCTCTTGAAGTATCTTTCCCCTTCTTGTGGTAATCCTGTCACCTATGCTAACACGTGATTTGATAAGTGTAAGGTGAGGTTACTCACAATGGCCCTCTGACCATCAAATGTATGGGAAAATTCCTTTGTAACGTTTTCATTATACCCATCAAATTTGAGTAAAAATTGAAGCCAATTCACCTCTTGCAATATTTTTAAGTGTCTTCATGGAATTGAGATGCATCAAAATATATGGGTTCTATTCTGTTAGCCATGATTAAATCTTTTGTTCTAGTCTCAACAAAATCTATTTCTGCCTTGTTCACTGTATGTGCTTCAATTTGATTCAAAATTTGCTCAATTGTCCACTATGTGCTTTGTTTTTATCATGAATTCATTGTTATCCTAATGCAACTGTTGTAAGAGAACAATATTTTGATTATGTAAACATTTTATTTTGTTAACATAAAGCCAAAGATTCTTTCTTAAATTAATTCATGCAAATTTCTATTTCAATGCTGAATCCCTGGCTAAATTTGGAACCAAGTAGGGTTTGGCATACATATAGTGCGATTCTTTGGAGAAAAATCCACTGATATATTCAATTTCTCTTTGAACTTTGATACCCTAGCTGCACTCTAAAAAGCCCTAATTTTTGCCTGTTTCCTACAAAAAATTGATGCCCTCGTTAACACACTATGTTGTAGCTGATTTTCATGGTTAATTTCGATTTTTGGAACATCATGGGGTTTCTGAAAACAACTCTTAATATTTTAAATTTGAAATCACACTCATACTTGTAGCTTTGAATGCTTGGAGTCACGACACAATTTGGGTGAAACACTCACAATTTTGGGGATCTTTTTGAACTACTGTAACTTGCGATTCATGGGGAGCTTGCTTGTTGGACCCTTCTCTTATGCGTGAGAGAAGAAACAGGTAGAAGAAATATAATTCTCTTCGTTAGAGGCAACCTATCGCTCCTTCTCTAAGACTGTATTAAACTACAGGGGTTTCGACGAGCTTAAGACTTATGTTTGTTGACAAATGAAATGTATTGATGGATGGTATGGGAGTCTAGTGGCTGCTGTAATGTAATATCACCAAGGAATTCCAACTTATTTCTCCTCTCATTTGTCCTGGTAAGTGCAATCATATTCCATAGTTTTAATATATCCTTCTATTGTTATAATTTTCACTCTAAATATGTCCTGTACTTTGCACTCATTTCATAAACTTATATTTTTTGCAATCTTTTACAAACTCTATACTTGAAACGATTTCTGGAACTACCTTATGCCTCATATGTAGATTCAAAAAGATATCTTCTGATGCAGGAGTATTGCAAGCAAGCGCAAGTGGAGGACAGTTGGATACGCACCAGCACGCATTTTGAAGACGTTTTGAAATTTAAAGATGAAACATTAATGTTATAGCTGGGAGGATGTAATTGTTCTTAAATGTTTTGGGGATTGTAACGCAGATCTTGAGCGGTTTCTCTCATCTGTCGGTTGGAGGCATTTAATGTAATAAATGTAAAGTAGTTGTAGACTTTAATTTCGATAAGATAGTTGAGAGTTGTAGGAGGGAAAACTCAAGAAAGCTCCCTCGTAGATGTATTGTATCATCGATTCTCATTGTAAGAGTAGAAGCGGTAGAGAAAGAGAGCATAGGAGAACAAAGATTGTAGAAGTTGTATAAGCAAATAGTTGTTTTTATAGAACCCATGTATATAAGCACTTGAGTTAATATAATAATGCTTTGACTCAATTTCATGGTGTTGTTATGGTTACTGTTTGCATCTATTGAATGGTATGTTTACAGTTTTCTCATATACTTTGTTATGCATTTGTTTCAGTGCTTTATGTGTATGAGTTCATGTTGAATGTATGAGGTCTATGAGAGGGAAATAATAAGCCTCAATTTCTTCTCATCCTGAGAATTCCTGCAAGGAGTGCAATGAAGGTCCGCAAGGAGTGCGTAAACAAGTTATGAGTTTTACCTCAGAAAAGATAAGGAGAGATAGAGTTGTTCTTATACCCACAGAAGTGCAAGTATAACATAGATCCGTGCAAGGTGTGCGCAGGCCAAGGTGAAGTCTTAGAATTTTCCAACCAAGTGAGTGGTTGAAGAACTTCTGTCGCAAGGAGTGCGCAGAGTTGGGAACCACCAGATAATCAGAGGTTATTGTGAGAGCCGCAGGGAGTGCGTGCAAGGATTCCTCAGAACCCTTGAGTTTGCAGTAAGAATCAAGCTCAGGAAGGATAGAGACTTGGAAAGTTCAAAGGAAAGATGAGGGCTGAAGTCACCTCGCAGAAACCAAGCTCAGGAGGAAGGACGCCAAGTTATTTGGCCAGGAGTCTTTGAGAACCTAAACGGATGGTTGGAATTATCGGAGGGAGAAACACCTATTTTCTGTGGACTGTTGGATCTAGTAGATCAACAGATAGGTTAAGGCCAAGTGTCTTTCAACACTCGCAAGCCCAGGAGAGGTAGTAGCCGTTAGATCTGGATCAACACGAGTCATTGATTGGTGATTGGAGTTTCGACATTTCGGAAGTCGGGAGTGTGGAGGAAACGGCTACCCGGAAGTCACGAGTTGCGAAGTCCCGACTTCGCGAAACAAGAATCTGAACCATCAGATCATGAGAGGTTCAGGACCGTTGATCTGTGGTGAAGAAGTCGCGAGTTCAGACTTCAGGAAAAGGGGAGAAGAGTCGCATCGTGAACTCACGAGTCGCGAAATCACGACGCACTCGGAGGTGAGGCCCCAAGATTTGGCTGGAGGTCATATGGAGGAAGCATAAAGAAGGAGCTAAGGACCATTAACCCATTTCAGGGTTTCAGGAATCGGAGGAGTCGGGATGACTCGCAACAGGAATCCTGAAATCACGAAACGCAAAGTCACGAACTTGAAGAGCCATTTGGGTTAAGCCAGTGGTCACACAGATGGTCACGCAGAGTAGAGGTTCGCGCCTAGTGCTTGTTCACGCGGACGTAACTTCTAGAAGGACCTGTGGTTTTATATGCATTAAAGGTTCTAGAGGGAACTAAGGAACCATTTCGGCTCAGGGAAATAGGAAGATCCAAAGACCGGGAGGTTAAGCAGACCCTGTGGAGGTGGGGGTTTGAATTTTCAAACCTCCAATTATTGAATTTTCAAATGTGTTCTTTGCCTTATGAATTCAAATTTACAAAATATTTGTTGCTTTCTTGTAGTCATTCCATAGAGCTTTTAAGAATAAATTTCATTGAATGCTTTAAGGAAGTCTTTCATAAATCTCTTCTCTTGAAAATATTTAAGTTTACAACCGTAAATTTTTTCAAAAGATATGAAATTGCCACTGTTTATGATTCTTTTCAAGAACATAGCTTAACCTTATTACTCCTCTTTTTAGACATAAAACATAGCTTCACCTTATTACTTCCTTTTGTTGCTAGGTTTTTGATAAAAACTAAAAGCCATCTTAGGAAGTGTAAATGATATAAAGTGGATAGGGATAAAATAAGAAAGATTTATAGTAGATAGGAATGAGATAGGTGAATTTCTTTTAGGTTATGGTTTGAGGGGTTTATGTGAAAAAGTAAGTTGTCTTGATCATTTAAACTTGTTCTTACTTCTCCTTTATGTCATTCTCTTTCATCATTATCTGCTTTTAATTTTCTTTCTCTTTCTTGATTTCTTCTTATTTCCAATTCTCTCTCATGTTTTTTTTTTCTCTTCTCTCGTATTCTTGTCTCTTTGCTTATGGCATTTTAAGTAAGGTTTATTTAGCCAAATTAGATTCCCCTTTTGATATTTCACTAAGAATCTAGGGTTGTTTGTCTTCAAATTTTTCTAGTTCTTCAAGGATAGGTTGAACAATTGGTTTCCTTGTTTCTTTTTGTTTGTGTTTTTCTACAGAAGATGTTTCTGCTTGTATTACACCACAATAGTAAATAGAAAGTCTACAATAGTGGGTCAAGTCTACATTTCCTAGTCCTTGATGAATAATTACCACTTGTCATATATCTCCTTTACTAACGTTATGATTCTATAGAGGCTACATAATAGAAGGGATTATGTAGCCTATTCAAGTCCTTTTAATTTATAAGTGTTTGTGAGAAGACATTTAGTGCCGATGAAACATTTACATAATCATTCTATAGTAATAACACTCCATATCCATTAAAAAAATCATTCATAACTCATTAGAAGATCTATCACTATCAACCATTCATCAAAGTTTAGGAAAAATTAGACATTTTCAACCTCATAAAATATTTTAAAAATTAACATTACGAGTAATTAATCAATAAACTATTATTGTCTAGAAAAATAGTCAATACAATATGTACTAAGCTTAAAAGCGACAATGTCCAAGGTTTTTGGAGGGAAAATTGCCATAAAAGATGAAAAACTAGACCAATTCTAGGGATCATCATACTCCCCAACTTGAAGGTTTGCACAACCTTTATGCAAAAAAAATAAAGAAAGGAAATGGATAGGACTACTAGTTATCATATCTTGATTACCACTCCTACTGTTGAATGCTACCTTCACTAGCTATTGTAGAATTTGCTTGTGGTTCTACAATTGTGGCTACATTTTATGGGTCTTCCCTTATTTATGTCCTTGCTTCTTCTTTTGTTCCCTTTTCCTTTGCATATGAATATGAATTTCAAAAGAATTGCCGAGTGTTTCTTACCACATTGATTTTGATGGGTACTAATTTCCCTTATTGTGGTATGTTGATCTCAGTATCCCTCTTTGATATTAGGCATTCCTCTCTAAATCCATAAGAAACCATTGTTCTTTTAGGTACAAGTCATAGACTCTTGCAGTTGGTCTACAAGATCTTATTAACATACTCTATAACCTGCTCACACATGGGCATTTATCTTATCACGTCTTTAGTCTTCTCGCTAGTATTTTATAGCCGCTTAAACATTTCAATTTTTAGCTCAACATTCTCATTCAATAGTGATTCTAAACCACAAGAATATTTGAATGAGGTAGGCATACTTTTTTCATCCAATGACTTAATTACTTGTTGGTGCTTTTGAATAGAGATGATGCCCTCTCCTCATGCTTAAGATTTAGTTTTCCACATAGTTTTTTCACCCTTAGCAATCTACAGTTCCTTCATTAGMTCTTTAATCTATGAATATTTACATATTATTTCTCTTCAATAATGGGGATCTTGAACCTTGGTGGGGTAATGGAGTCCTCCCATCAAAGAGAATTCTCAACATATATTGGCTCCACATCCTTTAATGCAAAAGCATCCTTGGGATTGGGTAATCTGCATCACTCCAAAAAAAATATTTCTATTCTACAAATTAGGCAATAAGTTGAATAAGGATTGTGTTAGTGGTCCATTTTGTTTAGTCAGTTTACTATGAATTCGAACTACTGTTACTCATGCAACTACTCTTGTGTATACCAAAACTCGTGTTGAAACTCCTGTGTATGGTGGAATTTTATAAGTGCGCAATGTTTCTTCATTTTGAACATTGTGACCACACACATTTGAATTAACCATGCTATCATTCTTCATGATGAGTTGAAGCCATGTTAGAGGAATGTTCCCATGCCCAAAAAAATTTGTTAATGCCAAGAAGGAGGTGAAATGTCCGAAATTTTTTCTAACTGTCTATTGAGGCAATGGAAGGCAAATTGATTCAGAGGAAAAATGAGAGAATTTAAAAGAAGCATGGAGGCGATGGGAAAAAAAAAACTACAAAGAATTTGGAGTTAAGAATTCCAGGTTAGGTGACCAGTCAGGAAGGGTGAAACAAAGTTTCATCCCACACACATAGATCATTACCTTCTAGGCAATTTTTGTAGTGGGTTTCAACCACGCAAGTAACCATTCACGACTTTCTCTTAGCCCAGGCTTGATGTAATGTAAATTTTGATATGTTCTTCGAATCAATAAAGGAACGGTGTTTCATCCTTAAGTTTCCAGTTGAAGTCCTTAATTATTTGACAACAGTATTTATGTTTTGCTTTTCCACTGTGTATTCTGTAACAAGGTGTGTGCTGTAATTGTTTATGTGTTTTGGCTTGATTCCTCCCTACGCCATCCTTCATTGAAGAACCCTCTTTAGTAACTTTGGGAATCTTCATTTTTGGTTCTCCAACAGGATAGGGAATCATTTTTACTGTTACAAGATTAGGTAAAATCATAGAGAAAAATATATGCTATGTCGCCCAGTTGTGATTTTGTGCCCCTAGACCAAAATGTCAAGGCAAGGCATAATATGATTAATAAGCCATTTTCCTAGACGTGTGACAAGGCATGGCATGGAAAGGCATGCAAAGGGATGACAAGGCATTTCATGTCAAGGCAAGGCATGGCATGCCATGTCAAGGCAAGGGAAGGCATGGGATGTCAAGGAAAGGCAATGCATAACATGCCAAGGCAAGGCATGACATGTTAAGGTAAGTAAATGCATGTCAAAGTAAGGCAATGCATCGCAAGGAATGACATGTCAAGACAAGGTATGGCATGTCAAGACAAGGAATGTCAAGGCAAGGAATTTCAAGGCAAGGCAAGGCATGTCAGGGCAAGGCATGGCAAGGAAAGACAAGGCAAGGAATGTCAAGGCAAGGCATGGCATGTCAAGGCAAGGCATGGAAAGGAAAGGCAAAGGATTGAATGGCAAGGCAAGTCATGGTAAGGTACGACAACGCATAGAAAAGCATGGAAAGACAAGACAATGCATGGCAGGGAATGACATGTTAAGGAAAGGCATGGCATGTCAAGGCAAGGCATGAAAAGACAAGGCAAGGGAATTCATGGCAAGGAAAGTCTTGGTAAGGAACGAAAACACATGAAAAAGCATGGAAAGGAAAGAAAAGGCATGGTATGTCAAGGCAAGGCATGACATGTCAAGGTAAGGCAATGCATGGAAATACATGACAAGGCATGACATGTCAAAGAAAGGCATGTCAATGCAAGGCATGACATGTCAAGGCAAGGAATGTCAATGCAAGGCATATCATGTCAAGGGAAGACATCACATGGCATGCCAAGGGAATACATCACATGACATGTCAAGAGAAGGCATAGAATGTCAAGGCAAGGCATGGGAAGGCAAGGCAAGACATGACATGTGTTGGGTACTTTTGATAGATAATTTTTAGCCTTGCTATTCCTTATTTTTTCATATTTAAACCATTCCCATTCTTCATTCCATCACCATTTTTAAATCTAAATGTGTAAAATAAGTTTCTTTTGTTATTTCTTTTATCTTCTGAAATTTAGACAAAAATTAGTCATTAAAGATAAATTTTTAACAAAAAGTATAGGAAGTTGTAACTTCTAGTAATAGCTCTGTGGTTTATATACTTGCAAGATAGTTGGGCGAATTTTGAGACATGTGGAATGATACTTGATGTCCATGGATGGAAAAATACCTATTATCTTCCAGAAAGAGGCTCCACAGGTGTGAAGTCAATGCTAGTCAAACTCAACCACTTATTCAAGAAAATCCCCTGTTTTTAGCAAAAATCAGGGTAGATTTGGGATTTCTTGGGCTTTCCTCCCATCAAAGAGAATCCTTCATTGAAGAACATTCTTTAGTAACTTTAGGAATGTTCATTTATGGTTCTCCAATAGGATAGGGAATCATTTTTAGTGTTACAAGATTAGGTAATACACACACACACACACACACACACACACACACACACACACACACACACACACACACACACACACACATATATATGCTAAAACCTAAGCTATTGGAGATTCTAGTTATACTAAATTGTCATTGTCTCCTTGAATGGATTTAGGAGGTGAGTTGCAACTCACCATAACACACAAAATGTGCCTCGGATCAACAAAACACCAGTTTTGTTGGACTCCTGACACTAGAATCTAGCTAGGGGGACCCCTCTCTTGTGATTCTGTTGCACATAAAAGTGTTTGTTAGAGGATCTCGGGAACTAGGGTTTTGCTCAGTGAGGCATAATGCATATCCAACACATGGGGTCAAATTTCACAACCCTTGTGTCGGGCGATTGTGGGCAGTGTGGTCGCGTGGGCATTGACCGTACGGACCTTCTAGAGCTTACATGACTCATTTACGTCACCCGGTTGTGAATTTGTGTCCCCGGACCAAATTGTCATTGTGTCCCTGGATGGCTTCAGGAGACGAATTACAACTCGCCATAACATGCAAATTGTGCCTCGGATCAACAAACTGTCAGTTCCATTGGAATCCTTAAACCAGGTTCTAGCTAGGGGGAACCCTCTCCTGTGATTCCGTTGCCCAAAAAATTGTTTGTTAGAGGATCTCTGAAACTAGGGTTTTTCTTAGCGAGGCACAATGAAAATATGGCACAGGGGGTAGAATTTCAAAACCCCGGTGTCGGGTGATTGTGGGCATCGTGGTCACATGGGAATTAGAAATACATACCTTTCGGAGCTTACAAAACTCAGTTACGTCGCCAGGTTGTGAATTTGTTCCCCTAGATCAAATTGTCATTGTCCCTGAATGGATTTAGGAGGTGAATTGCCACTTGCCATAGCATGCAAATAATGCCTCAGATCAAAAAGTCGTCAGTTTCGTTGGACTCCTTGCACCAGATTCCATCTAGGGGGACCCCTCTCCTATGATTCTGTTTCCCATAAATGTGTTTGTTAGAGGATCATCAGAACTAGGGTTTTTCTCAGTGAGGCACAATGCAAATTTGACAAAGGGGTTGACTTTCACAACCCCTGTGTCGGGCGATTGTGGGCACCATGGTCACATGGGCCTTGGCCATACAAACCTTCCAGAGCTTACATAACTCAGTTGCGTTGCCCGATTGTGAACTTTTTCCCCCAGACCAAATTGTCATTGTGTCCTGAATGACTTCAGGAGGTGAATTAAAACTCATCGTAACACTCAAATCATGCCTTGGATTGAGGAACCGTCCATTCCATTGGATTCCTTGCAATAGATTCCAACTATGGGGACCCTTATCCTGTGATTCTGTTGCCCAAAAAATTGTTTGTTAGAGGATATCCAAAACTAGGGTTTTTCTCAGTGAGGCACAATGTAAATCCAACATAAGGGGTCGAATTTAAAAACCCCTGTGTCGGGTGATTGTGGGCATCGTGGTCACATGGGAGTTGGCCATATGGAACTGCCGGAGCTTACAAAACATAGTTACGTCTCCTGGTTGTGATTTTTTTCCCCCGAAACAAATGTCAAGGCAAGGCATAAAATGATTAGTAAGCCATTAATAAGCCATTTGCATGGACGCGTGGCAAGGCATGACAAGGAATTTCATGTCAAGGAAAGGCATGACATGTCAAGGAAAGACATGGCATGTAAAGGCAAGGTAAGGCATGGAATGCCAAGGAAAGGCAAGGCATGACATGCCAAGTCAAGGCATGGCATGGCATGTCAAGGTAAGGAAATGCATGGCATGCCAAGGAAATGAATGGAATGCCAATGAAAGGAATGGAATTTCAAGGCAAGGGAATGCATGGAAAGGAAAGGAAAGGGAATGCATGGCAAGACAAGGAAAGGGAATTCATGGCATGGAAAGGGAAGACAAGGGAATGCATGGCATGGAAAGGCAAGGGAATGCATGGCAAGATGAGGCAAGTCATGGTAAGGTACGACAACGCTCGACAAAGCATGGAAAGGAAAGACATAGCATGGTATGTCAAGTCAAGGCATTGCATATCAAGGTAAGCAAATGCATGGAAAGACATGACAAGGCATAGCACATCAAGGAAAGGCATGCCAATGCATTAAGGCATGGCATGTCAAGGCAAGGCATGGCATGTCAGGCAAGGAATGTCGAGGCAAGGCATTGCATGACATGCCAAGGGAAGACATGGAATGTAAAGACAAGGCTTGTGAAGGCAAGGCAAGACATGGCATGTAAAGGCAAGGAATGGAATGCCACGACAAGGCAAGGCATGACATGTCAAGGCAAGGCATGGCATGTCACGACAAGGCAAGGCATGGCATGTCAAGGCAAGTGTTGGGTACTTTTGATAGATACTTTTTAGCCTTACTTTTCTTTATTTTTCCATATTTAAACCATTCCCATTCTTCATTCCATCACCATTTTTAAATCTAAATGTGCAAAATAAGTTGCTTTTGTCATTTCTTTTATTTTTTGAAATTTAGACAAAAATTAGGCATTAAAGATAAATTTTTAAGAGAAATTATAGGAAGTTGTAACTTCTGGTAATAGCTCCGTGGTTTATATACTTGCAGGATAGCTGGGAGAATTCTGAGACACATGGCATGAGGATGTCTATGGATGAAAAAATACCTATTTTCTTCCAGAAAGAGGCTCCACCCATGTGAAGTCAATTCTAGTCAAACTCAACCACTTATGCAGGAAAATCCCTTGTTTTTGACAAAAATCAGGGCAAATTTGGGATTTCATGGGATTTCCTCTAATTTTTTGGATCACGAGGATGTATTCGACCCTCCTAGAGTAAATAATGGATATTATGAGTAATTATAGTATTTTAAAGTGTAAAAGCAAAGCATAGGAGGGCCCCCATTGTCAAGCTTGTACACCTTTTTCTTCACTGTGCATTCCTCTGAATGCTGGTATATTTCTTCCTATACATTTCTTTCTCATATATATCTTTCATTTTCAGGAAATATTTATCAAGTCATACAACTATTAGTTCACAATGTTATGTCCATACTAGAATAGTTGTTGTTACCTTTTTAAAGCATCATTGTAGCTCATTTTAGTCATTTACTTTATTGTGTTCAGTAAGAATACTTAAGAAATCTGAATTGTTGATAGATCTTGTGAAACATTACAAAAGAGTCTCTTGTAAAGGAGTTTAGTGATCTCTTGTCTGCAACAATTAAGAATTCTTAAGTTATTCTAGGCTTTCCTTGCTTTCAAATTATCAATGCAAGTATGATTACACAAGTGTGTTTTAATACTTAATGAACTTGATTGGTGATAGATGTTTTAGAACACTACGAAATGACCTCTTGTAAGATACTTAGTGCTTGGTATTATAATAGTCCTAGGGATATTGCATAATGTTTGAGGATTCCCTTTAGAGTTGGATTGTCACTAGTTTCCATGTGTGATTGTTTTTATAGAAGTTGCAAAGTAAGATTTATACAACTTTTCCCACGCCTTGATGTGATTTGTTTGTCTTAGCCAAGAGTATCATAAATTTTTTCCCTTGCCTTACATACAAGTAGACATAAAATCCATATTACTTTTTACTAGCCAAATCATCATCCACCTTCATCTATTCACTTTCCAAGTTGGAATCCAACCTAATACAACATGTAGGATATGTGAGAAACTCATGTCCAACATGATATAATTACCTCAACAAACCTCTCAACATGAAAAAACTCTAGAGTCATTCAATTTAAAATTTAGAGGTTGAACATTGGAGAATTAGAGGCTTCCTAAGAAACCAAAACCTACCTTAATAGTATAACTCAAATTGAACTAATAGAAACCTCAACCAAGACTATTGAAGACGAACTTTCTATTTGGTCTTATGTACCTCAATCCTTGCATTGAATGTTTCATGGGTCTTCTTCTTCTCGCGTAACAATTTCACAATCACTTGATCATAGTAAAACAAATTACCATCCTTACCCTAAATCAGACAAGTGGTGTAAGTACCATAAATGAAACATTCACATAACTATCAAATGTCATTTTCTTGAAAGAAAGTATTCTAGGACTTCCCATGAGAGCATGAGACCTTCTACAACTATCCAAGTTTTTGTTTTCATTGTGAAATTTATTCACCTTAATATGCATTTCAAGGGATATGTCTTATTATTTGTTCATTTTAAAGTTCAATAACACCTTAAAAATGAAAACTCTAAATGTAACAATGTTTCCTCCTAACTTGGATAAGAATAAAATTTTAACATAGGCATACTATTAATTCTAAATGTTTTTTTTTGTAGAACAAAGATCTTCCAAAAGATCCAGATCATCCTCATCAAATAGATCCAGATGACGTTAGGTCCGATGCTAAGATGGAAGATGGTGCTCATGATGACATAGATACAAATGACAGCGAGGCCGATGCCGATGATCATGATTATCATGATCACAATGGTGATGATGATGATGTAGTTGCTGGTAGAAACCAATGATATTGATCATATAGACTACATCATGGATCATTTTTTATATATTTTTATAATGCCTCTTTTCATGGTTACTATCATATGTATCATTTTCACGGCCTCTAGTACCATATTATTGAGTTGTATCATTTTGACTTATATCATTTGGACATGATATATCATATTGACTTGTATAATTTTGGCTTACATAATTTATCATTTTTATTTATATCATTTGTACATGATGTATCATTTTGATTTATGTCAACAGTTGGACATGTATCATTTTCACATGTTATTGATCTATCGACATATTTGACTTTCACTTGTTTTAGTTATATATGATGATGATATTAAGTACTTATCTTGTTATTTTATATATACTGGATGTTGTAGATTCTATTTTGATGGATATTTAATAAGTATAATGATGTTGTTAGTTTGCATGGATTTCTGTTTCCCTAAAAAATATTTATGAATGTTATCCAATAAATATTTCAAATGCATTTATATGACTTACTGTATAATCATATAAGTTATTTAAGAGACATGATATATTTAACTAATTAAATTGAAATAAAACATATTAAATTAATAACTTTAAGCAAAACAAGAAGCATTTTTGGAAGCAAAAAAGGAAGCAACAATGAAAGTCAAATTGGAAGAAAAATTGGAAGCCATATTAGAAGCAAAACTAGACGTAAAACTAGAGGCCAAACTGGAAGCAAAATTAAAAGGCATATCAGAAGAAAAACTGGAAGCAACATCTGGCGCTATTTCTGGTGCTAAAGAAGGAAAACGGGAAGAAAAACTGGAAGCAAAACGGGAAGCACAACGAGAAGAAAATCTGGAAGCAAAACTAGATGTAAAACTAGAAGCCAAACTAGAAGAAAAATTTGAAGCCATATTAGAAGCAAAACTAGACGTAAAACTAGAAGTCAAATCAGAAACCAACTTGGAAGCACAATTGGAATGCATATCACAAGAAAAAATCGAAGCAAGATCTGGCACTACTCCTAGAGCTATTACTGGTACTAAACCTGAAGCTATTCCTGGCGCTAAAACTGACACTGTTTGATCTAAAAATGAAAAAGGATTGTGTGTACAGATTTGCAAGTGAAATAGTTATGTGATTTAGGCAATTGGATCAAGTTGCAAACACATAAAATTAGTGAATTATTTATTTATTTAACAGGAGAAACATAAACAGACATAAACAACCATTAAAAACAAACACATAACACAACAAAATGATAAAGGAGTTCACCCCTCTCCTGGGCTACATCTCCTAGTCCAGCTTCCAATGGATCATTTTCATTAATGATCAAAGTGTTAAAATCAGTGCTGTACAATGCTCATAATTCAAAATAGATGGCTTAAATGGCTCCAAAACATCCAAAAAACCCTAGTTGGGCTCTTCTTGCACCTGGTTTGGCCAAAAAATGGAGAAAATACGCTTCCTGGAAGTTTTTCCCCAATAGCTTGTTGTACCTGATTGCCAAAACACACTCTGTCAAAAGTGAATCTGGCTCCAAGCGATTTCCGTGCCAAAACCCAACACACACACCCATTCCACAATTTTGAGAAAATTGTCACACCGTTAGAGTTTGACACCTTTCTCGACGAAGGTAGTGGTCGCGTGGCCCCCCATGTGGCCACATTTGGCGCTAAAACCAGACCTGTGGGCTAACCGTTCGAACCTCGCGCACTACTGGTCATGTGGTAAGGCAAGTGTAATGTGACCAGGGCTGGGGCTAATCCCTGACCCTTTTCCTCCTGAAATGAACCTTAGCGCAAGTTTAAATAACAATTTTATACCATAGGTGTTAAGAACCACCATAGGCGGGCTGGTAGCCCGATCTTTGCAAATTTTTTTCCCATCGAAGGTCTCAAGTTTGACCCCCACAAACTCCAACAAAGTTTTACACCAATAACCAATGACATGGTGCCATGTGGCGACCGCTGGCTGGGCCACGTGACACCTTTCC
>JASDQU010586270.1:76362-88018 GCA_032191745.1 Picea mariana | reverse complement strand
TTGTGGTTCTACAATTGTGGCTACATTTTATGGGTCTTCCCTTATTTATGTCCTTGCTTCTTCTTTTGTTCCCTTTTCCTTTGCATATGAATATGAATTTCAAAAGAATTGCCGAGTGTTTCTTACCACATTGATTTTGATGGGTACTAATTTCCCTTATTGTGGTATGTTGATCCCAGTATCCCTCTTTGATATTAGGCATTCCTCTCTAAATCCATAAGAAACCATTGTTCTTTTAGGTACAAGTCATAGAATCTTGTAGTTGGTCTACAAGATCTTATTAACATACTCTATAACCTGCTCACACATGGGCATTTATCTTATCACATCTTTAGTCTTCTCTCCAGTATTTTATAGCCGCTTAAACATTTCAATTTTTATCTCAACATTCTCATTCAATAGTGATTCTAAACCACAAGAATATTTGAATGAGGTAGGCATAATTTTTTCATCCAATGACTTAATTACTTGTTGGTGCTTTTGAATAGAGATGATGCCCTCTCCTCATGCTTAAGATTTAGTTTTCCACATAGTTTTTTCACCCTTAGCAATCTACAGTTCCTTCATTAGATCTTTAATCTATGAATATTTACATATTATTTCTCTTCAATAATGGGGATCTTGAACCTTGGTGGGGTAATGGAGTCCTCCCATCAAAGAGAATCCTCAACATATATTGGCTCCACATCCTTTGATGCAGGAGCATCCTCGGGGTCAGGTAATCCGCATCACTCCAAAAAAAATATTTCTATTCTGCAAATTAGGCAATAAGTTGAATAAGGATTGTGTTAGTGGTCCATTTTGTTTAGCCAGTTTACTATGAATTCGAACTACTGTTACTCATGCAACTACTCTTGTGTATACCAAAACTCGTGCTGAAACTCTTGTGTATGGTGGAATTTTATAAGTGTGCAATGTTTCTTCATTTTGAACATTGTGGCCACACACATTTGAATTAACCATGCTATCATTCTTCATGATGAGTTGAAGCCACATTAGAGGAATGTTCCCATGCCCAACAAAAGTTGTTAATGCCAAGAAGGAGGTGAAGTTTCCGACGGTTTTTCTAACTGTCTATTGAGGCAATGGAAGGCAAATTGATTCAGAGGAAAAATGAGAGAATTTAAAAGAAGCATGGAGGCGATGGAAAAAAAAAAACTACAAAGAATTTGGAGTGAAGAATTCCAGGTTAGGTGACCAGTCAGGAAGGGTGAAACAAAGCTTCATCCCACACACGTAGATCATTACCTTCTGGGCAATTTTTGTAGTGGGTTTCAACCACGCAAGTAACCATTCACGACTTTCTCTTAGCCCAGGCTTGATGTAATGTAAATTTTGATATGTGCTTCCAATCAATAAAGGAATGGTGTTTCATCCTTAAGTTTCCAGTTGAAGTCCCTAATTATTTGACAATAGTATTTATGTTTTGCTTTTCCACTGTGTATTCTGTAACAAGGTGTGTGTTGTAATTGTTTATGTGGTTTGGCTTGATTCCTCCCTACGTCATCCTTTATTGAAGAACCCTCTTTAGTAACTTTGGGAATCTTCATTTTTGGTTCTCCAACAGGATAGGGAATCATTTTTACTGTTACAAGATTAGGTAAAATCATAAAGAAAAATATATGCTATGTCGCCCGGTTGTGATTTTGTGCCCCTAGACCAAAATGTCAAGGCAAGGCATAAAATGATTAATAAGCCATTTTCTTGGATGTGTGACAAGGCATGGCATGGAAAGGCATGCAAAGGGATGACAAGGCATTTCATGTCAAGGCAAGGCATGGCATGCCAATGCAAGGCATGCCATGTCAAGGCAAGGGAAGGCATGGGATGCCAAGGAAAGGCAATGCATAGCATGCCAAGGCAAGGCATGACATGTCAAGGTAAGTAAATGCATGTCAAAGTAAGGTAATGCATCACAAGGCATGACATGTCAAGACAAGGTATGGCACGTCAAGACAAGGAATGTCAAGGCAAGGTATTTCAAGGCAAGGCAAAGCATGCCAGGGCAAGGCATGGAAAGGAAAGACAAGGCAAGGAATGTCAAGGCAAGGCATGGCAAGGAAAGACAAAGGACTGAATGGCAAGGCAATGCATTGCAAGGCAAGTCATGGTAAGGCACGACAACACATATAAAAGCATGGAAAGACAAGACAATGCATGGAATGTCAAGGCAAGACAATGCATGGCAGGGAATGACATGTTAAGGAAAGGCATGGAATGTCAAGGCAAGGCATGAAAAGACAAGGCAAGGGAATTCATGGCAAGGAAATTCTTGGTAAGGAACGAAAACACATGGAAAAGCATGGAAAGGCAAGAAAATGCATGGTATGTCAAGGCAAGGCATGACATGTCAAGGTAATGCAATGCATGGAAATACATGACAAGGCATGGCATGTCAAAGAAAGGCATGTCATGTCAAGGCAAGGAATGTCAATGCAAGGCATATCATGTCAAGGGAAGACATCACATGGCATGTCAAGGGAAGGCATAGAATGTCAAGGCAAGGCATGGGAAGGCAAGGCAAGGCATGACATGTGTTGGGTACTTTTGATAGATACTTTTTAGCCTTACTATTCCTTATTTTTCCATATTTAAACCATTCCCATTCTTCATTCCATCACCATTTTTAAATCTAAATGTGTAAAATAAGTTTCTTTTGTTATTTCTTTTATTTTTTGAAATTTAGACAAAAATTAGTCATTAAAGATAAATTTTTAACAAAAAGTACAGGAAGTTGTAACTTCTGGTAATAGCTCCGTGGTTTATATACTTGCAAGATAGTTGGGCGAATTTTGAGACATGTGGAATGATACTTGATGTCCATGGATGGAAAAATACCTATTATCTTCCAGAAAGAGGCTCCACAGGTGTGAAGTCAATGCTAGTCAAACTCAACCACTTATTCAGGAAAATCCCTTGTTTTTGGCAAAAATCAGGGCAAATTTGGGATTTCTTGGGCTTTCCTCCCATCAAAGAGAATCCTTCATTGAAGAACATTATTTAGTAACTTTAGGAATGTTCATTTATGGTTCTCCAACAGGATAGGGAATCATTTTTAGTGTTACAAGATTAGGTAAAATAAATAAAAAATATATATGCTAAAACCTAATCTATTGGAGATTCTAGTTATGCTAAATTGTCATTGTCTCCTTGAATGGATTTAGGAGGTCAGTTTCAACTCACCATAACACACAAAATGTGCCTCGGATAAAAAAAACACCAGTTCTGTTGGACTCTTGACACTAGAATCTAGCTAGGGGGACCCCTATCTTGTGATTCTGTTGCACATAAAAGTGTCTGTTAGAGGATCTCGGGAACTAGGGTTTTGCTCAGTGAGGCATAATGCAAATCCAACACATGGGGTCAAATTTCACAACCCTTGTGTCGGGTGATTGTGGGCAGTGTGGTCATGTGGGCATTGACCGTACGGACCTTCCAAAGCTTACATAACTCATTTACGTTGCCTGGTTGTGAATTTGTGCCCTCGGACCAAATTGTCATTGTGTCCCTGAATGGCTTCAGGAGACGAATTACAACTCGCCATAACATGCAAATTGTGCCTCAGATCAACAAACTGTCAGTTCCATTGGAATCCTTAAACCAAGTTCTAGCTAGGGGGACCCCTCTCCTGTGATTCCGTTGCCCAAAAAATTGTTTGTTAGAGGATCTCTGGAACTAGGGTTTTTCTTAGTGAGGCACAATGAAAATCTGGCACATGGGGTAGAATTTCAAAACCCCTATGTCGGGTGATTGTGGGCATCGTGGTCACAGGGGAATTAACAATACATACCTTTCGGAGCTTACAAAACTTAGTTACGTCGCCAGGTTGTGAATTTGTTCCCCCAGATCAAATTGTCATTATCCCTGAATGGCTTTAGGAGGTGAATTGCCACTCGCCATAACATGCAAATAATGCCTCAGATCAAAAAATCGTCAGTTTCGTTGGAATCCTTGCACCGCATTCCATCTAGGGGGACCCCTCTCCTGTGATTCCGTTTCCCATAAATGTGTTTGTTAGAGGATCATCAGAACTAGGGTTTTTCTCAGTGAGGCACAATGCGAATTCAACAAAGGGGTTGACTTTCACAACACCTATGTTAGGTGATTGTGGGCACTGTGGTCACATGGGCCTTGGCCATACAAACCTTCCAGAGCTTACATAACTCAGTTGTGTTGCCCGATTATGAAATTTTTTCCCCAGACCAAATTGTCATTGTGTCCCTGAATGACTTCAGGAGGTGAATTAAAACTCGTCGTAACACTCAAATCATGCCTTGGATCAAGGAACCGTCCATTCCATTGGACTCCTTGCAATAGATTCCAACTATGGGGACCCCTATCCTGTGATTCTGTCGCCCGAAAAAGTGTTTTTTAGAGGATATCCGAAACTAGGGTTTTTCTCAGTGAGGCACAATGTAAATCCAACATAAGGGGTCAACTTTAAAAACCCCTGTGTCGGGTGATTGTGGGCATCGTGGTCACGTGGGAGTTGGCCATATGGAACTGCCAGAGCTTACAAAACACAGTTACGTCTCCTGGTTGTGATTTTTTTCCCCCGGAACAAATGTCAAGTCAAGGCATAAAATGATTAGTAAGCCATTAATAATCCATTTGCATGGACGCGTGGCAAGGCATGTCATGGCAAGGCATGACAAGGAATTTCATGTCAAGGAAAGGCATGACATGTCAAGGAAAGACATGGCATGTAAAGGCAAGGGAAGGCATGGAATGCCAAGGAAAGACAAGGCATAGCATGCCAATTCAAGGCATGGCATGGCATGTCAAGGTAAGGAAATGCATGGCATGGCATGTCAAGGTAAGGAAATGCATGGCATGTCAAGGAAATGAATGGAATGTCAATGAAAGGAATGGAATTTCAAGGCAAGGGAATGCATGGAAAGGAAAGGCAAGGGAATGCATGGCAAGACAAGGAAAGGGAATGCATGGCATGGAAAGGGAATGCATGGCATGGAAAGGGAAGGCAAAGGAATGCATGGCATGGAAAGGCAAGGGAATGCATGGCAAGGCAAGGAAAGTCATGGTAAGGTACGACAACGCTCGACAAAGCATGGAAAGGAAAGCCACATCATGGTATGTCAAGTCAAGGCATTGCATATCAAGGTAAGCAAATGCATGGAAATACCTGAAAAGGCATGGCACATCAAGGAAAGGCATGCCGATGCATTAAGGCATGGCATGTCAAGGCAAGGCATGGCATGTCAGGCAAGGAATGTCAAGGCAAGGCATTGCATGACATGCCAAGGGAAGGCATGGAATGTAAAGGCAAGGCTTGTGAAGGCAAGGCAAGACATGTTGTGCCAAGGAAAGGCATGGCATGTCAAGGCAAGGAATGGAATGCCATGACAAGGAAAGGCATGGCATGTCAAGGCAAGGCATGGCATGTCATGGCAAGGCAAGGCATGGCATGTCAAGGCAAGTGTTGGGTACTTTTGATAGATACTTTTTAGCCTTACTTTTCCTTATTTTTCCATATTTAAACCATTCCCATTCTTCATTCCATCACCATTTTTAAATCTAAATGTGAAAAATAAGTTGCTTTTGTCATTTCTTTTATTTTCTGAAATTTAGACAAAAATTAGGCATTAAAGATAAAATTTTAAGAGAAATTATAGGAAGTTGTAACTTCTGGTAATAGCTCTGTGGTTTATATACTTGCAGGATAACTGGGAGAATTCTGAGACACATGGCATGAGGATGTCTATGGATGGAAAAATACCTATTCTCTTCCAAAAAGAGGCTCCACACATTTGAAGTCAATTCTAGTCAAACTCAACCACTTATGCAGGAAAATCCCATGTTTTTGGCAAAAATCAGGGCAAATTTGGGATTTCATGGGATTTCCTCTAATTTTGTGGATCATGAGGATGTATTCGACCCTCCTAGAGTAAATAATGGATCTTATGAGTAATTATAGTATTTTAAAGTGTAAAAGAAAAGCATAGGAGGGCCCCCATTGTCAAGCTTGTACACCTTTTTCTTCACTGTGCATTTCTCTGAATGTTGGTATATTTCTTCCTGTACATTTCTTTCTCATATATATCTTTCATTTTCAGGAAATATTTATCAAGTCATACAACTATTAGTTCACAATGTTATGTCCATACTAGAATAGTTGTTGTTACCTTTCTAAAGCATCATTGTAGCTCATTTTAGTCATTTACTTTATTGTGTTCAGTAAGAATACTTAAGAAATCTGAATTGTTGACATATCTTGTGAAACATTACAAAAGAGTCTCTTGTAAAGGAGTTTAGTGATCTCTTGTCTGCAACAATTAAGAATTCTTAAGTTATTCTAGGCCTTCCTTGCTTTCAAATTATCAATGCAAGTATGATTACACAAGTGTGTTTTAATACTTAATGAAATTGATTGATGATAGATGTTTTAGAACACTACGAAAGGACCTCTTGTAAGATACTTAGTGCTTGGTATTATAATAGTCCTAGGGATATTGCATAATGTTTGAGGATTCCCTTTAGAGTTGGATTGTCACTAGTTTCCATGTGTGATTGTTTTTATAGAAGTTGCAAAGTAAGATTCATACAACTTTTCCCACGCCTTGATGTGATTTGTTGGTCTTAGCCAAGAGTATCATAAAAATTTTCCCTTTCCTTACATACAAGTAGACATAAAATCCATATTAATTTTTACTAGCCAGATCATCATCCACCTTCATCTATTCACTTTCCAAGTTGGAATCCAACCTAATACAACATGTAGGATATGTGAGAAACTCATGTCCAACATGATATAATTACCTCAACAAATCTCTCAACATGAAAAAACTCTAGAGTCATTCAATTTAAAATTTAGAGGTTGAACATTGGAGAATTAGAGACTTCCTAAGAAACCAAAACCTACCTCAATAGTATAACTCAAATTGAACTAATAGAAACCTCAACCAAGACTATTGAAGATGAAATTTCTATTTGATCTTATGTACCTCAATCCTTGCATTGAATGTTTCACGGGTCTTCTTCTTCTCGTGCAACAATTTCACAATCACTTGATCATAGTAAAACAAATTACCATCCTTACCCTAAATCAAACAAATGGTGTAAGTACCATAAATGAAACATTCACATAACTATCAAATGTCATTTTCTTGAAAGAAAGTATTCTAGGACTTCCCATGAGAGCATGAGACCTTCTACAACTATCCAAGTTTTTGTTTTCATTGTGAAATTTATTCACCTTAATATGCATTTCAAGGGAATATGTCTTATTATTTGTTCATTTTAAAGTTCAATAACACCTTAAAAATGAAAACTCTAAATGTAACATTGTTTCCTCCTAACTTGGATAAGAATAAAAATTTAACATAGGCATACTATTAATTCTAAATTTTTTTTTTTTGTAGAACAAAGATCTTACAGAAGATCCAGATCATCCTCATCAAATAGATCAAGATGACGATAGGTCCGATGCTAAGATGGAAGACGATGCTCATGATGACATAGATACAAATGACAACGAGGCCGATGCTGATGATGATGATCATGATTATCATGATGATCATGATCACAATGGTGATGATGATGATGCAGTTGCTGGTAGAAACCAATGATATTGATCATATAGACTACATCATGGATCATTTTTTATATATTTTTATAATGCCTCTTTTCATGGTTACTATCATATGTATCATTTTCACGGCCTCCAGTACCATATTATTGAGTTGTATCATTTTGACTTATATCATTTGGACATGCTGTATCATATTGACTTGTATAATTTTGTCTTACATAATTTATCATTTTTAATTATATCATTTGTACATGATGTATCATTTTGACTTATGTCGACTGTTGGACATGTATCATTTTCACATGTTATTGATCTATTGGCATATTTGACTTTCACTTGTTTTAGTTATATATGATGATGATATTAAGTACTTATCTTGTTATTTTATATATACTGGATGTTGTAGATTCTATTTTGATGGAGATTTAATAAGTATAATGATGTTGTTAGTTTGCATGGATTTCCGTTTCCCTAAAAAATATTTATGAATGTTATCCAATAAAATATTTCAAATGCATTTATATGACTTACTGTATAATCATATAAGTTATTTAAGAGACATGATATATTTAACTAATTAAATTGAAATAAAACATATTAAATTAATAACTTTAAGAAAAACAAGAAGCATTTTTGGAAGCAAAAAAGGAAGCAACAATGGAAGTCAAATTGGAAGCCATATTAGAAGCAAAACTAGACGTAAAACTAGACGTAAAACTAGAAGCCAAACTGGAAGCAAAATTAAAAGGCATATTAGAAGCAAAACTGGAAGCAACATCTGGTGCTATTTCTGGTGCTAAAGAAGCAAAACGGGAAGAAAAAATGGAAGCAAAATGAGAAGCACAACGAGAAGAAAAACTGGAAGCAAAACTAGAAGCAAAACTAGATGTAAAACTAGAAGCCAAACTAGAAGAAAAATTTGAAGCCATATCAGAAGCAAAACTAGATGTAAAACTAGAAGTCAAATCAGAAACCAACTTGGAAGAACAATTGGAATGCATATCACAAGAAAAACTCGAAGCAATATCTGGCGCTACTCCTAGAGCTATTACTGGCACTAAACCTAGAGCTATTCCCGACGCTAAAACTGACACTGTTTGATCTGGAAATGAAAAAGGATTGTGTGTACAGATTTGCAAGTGAAATAGTTATGTGATTTAGGCAATTGGATCAAGTTGCAAACACATAAACTTAATGAATTATTTATTTATTTAATAGGAGCAACATAAACAGACATAAACAACCATAAAAAACAATCACATAACACAACAAAATGATAAAGGAGTTGACCCCTCTCCTGGGCTACATCTCCTGGTCCAGCTTCCAATGGATCATTTTTATTAATGATCAAAGTGTTAAAATCAGTTCTTTACAATGCTCATAATTCAAAATAGACGGCTTAAATGGCACCAAAACATCCAAAAACCCCTAGCTGGGCTCTTCCTGCACCTGGTTTATCCAAAAAATGGAGAAAATACGCTTCCTGGAAGTTTTTCCCCAATAGCTTGCTGTACCTGATTGCCAAAACACACTCTGTCAAAAGTGAATTTAGCTTCGAGCGATTTCTGTGCCAAAACCCAACACACACACCCATTCCACAATTTTGGGAAAACTATCGCACCATTAGGGATTGACACCTTTCTCGACGGAGGTAGTGGTAGTGTGCCCCCCCATGTGGCCACATTTGGCGCTAAAACCATACCCATGGGCTAATCGTTGGAACCTCGCACACTACTGGTCATGTGGTAAGGCAAGTGTAATGTGACTAGGGCTGGGGCTAAGCCCCGACCCTTTTCCTCCTGAAATGAACCTTAGCGCAAGTTTAAATAACAATTTTATACCATAGGTGTTAAGAACCACCATAGGCGGGATGGTAGCTCGATCTTTGCAAAAAAGTTTCCCATCGAAGGTCTTAGGTTTGACCCCCACAAACTCCAACAAAATTTTACACCCATAACCAACGACATGGTGCCATGTGGCGACCCTTGGCTGGGCCACGTGACACCTTTCCATTCATCATAAACATGCCACGTGTCAGACTAGGATTGGTCCACCACACCTTGCCAACTCATCTTTCCATGTCAATGCCTTGCCACATCACCTGTCCACATCATCTTTCCACTTCATCCATATGGTCGTACAATCAACTGACACGTGGACTGTATGGACTGAACAATCAACATTTTTTTTGTCTGTTTGGAAAAGTGGACAGAACGCGATATCTCAGCCATACAGACTCCGTTTGAGCCCGTTCAAGTTGCGTTGGGTTTGTGAGGATGATATCTACGCAATGAATCTATTTTCGAGAAATTTTGAGCACTCTAATTTTTGAGCATAGTTTGATCCCCTCGATCACTCCTCCCCATTGGGAATCTTTTTGATCTCCAAAAGACTACTTTCAGTCAATCTGAAGATGAGGGTACAATTCCCTCACCTTTCCAACTTCAATCCATCTAGCTTTTCTTGGATTTGTTCCTTTAAGACCAACATGAAGGTATTCCACATTCCCTCATTTTGAAGTTGTCATCTTCCTGTCAAGGATTGTATCCTCAAGCAATTCTGAAAGATATTTTGCCGAGAAGTCATCTATGGAAGGAATATGAACATGCTCTCCTTGATCATCAATCAAAGGAGGCTCATACAATCTCAAATTCTTAACATTAACAACTGCATACGTTTTAATATAAGGAGGCAAATCCAAATGAAAGGCATTGTTACCAATATTTTCAAGAAACTTGAAAGGTCCATATCTAATTGGTTTCAGTTTTTTACCTTCTCCTTTAAGTCTCTCCTTGCAAATGTAAAGCCAAAATTCATCTCCAACTTGGAAACTGTGATCAACACTATGCTTGTCATGTCTTGTCTTGTACTTAGCTTGGATTTTTTCCAACCGTTCTTGTACCATTTGATGCACTAACTGAATTTGTTCAATGAACTTCTTTGCTCTATCAATGTCATAATGACCATCAATAGCAATATCCTTCCCAAAGATAAAATCTAAAGGAGATTTTGGAAAATAAGAAAAACATGCCTCAAATGAAGATGTTTGAGTCGAAGAGTGATTAGCCCGGTTAGAAGCATGCTTAATGTAGTGTAGTTGCTCATCCCAAAGCTTAGGAAGTTTACTAAAATAAACATGAAGAAGATGTAATACTGTTCTATTCACCACTTTTGTTTGACCATCAGTTTATGGATGAAATGTTGTGCTCTTTTTCAGCTTGGTGTCCATGAGTGCTCATAAGCTTGACCACAATTTCCCAATAAATCAAGAATCTCGATCAGAAATAATGGATTTGGGCAACACAAAATGTACCCAAACATGCTAAAAGAACATTTGTGTCATTTGTTTAGCTGTAACCTGCTTCTTACAAGGCATCAAAATACACTTTTTTCTGAAACGGTCAACCACAACATAAATATAATCATGATTCTTTTTTGACATAGGTAGACCTCCTACAAAGTCCATGGAAACGCTTTCCCAAGGATGAGAAGGAATCGAAAGTGGAGTATACAAACCCAACTTTCTATTTCTAGGCTTACTTGTAGCACATAAATAACATCCTCTTACATATATTGAAACACTTTCATTCATTTTAGGCCAATAGAAATACCTTTGCAAATTAACCATCGTCTTGCCTACACCAAAGTGGCCAGCAATAAGAGAAGAATGTGCTTCCCTTATGACGTTGACTCTTTCATCTGGTGGAATACATAGCTTGCCAAGATGATACAAAAGCTTATCATGCACATGGTAATCCAATTCCTCAACTTGGTTAGAATGACACAAAGTTTCATAAACCTCTTCAAAATCAACATCTAAAGCATACTGTTCAACATAGCTCTCATGCATGGTAGAATTATGCTTAAGAATAACTAAAGCACTAACAATAGGCCTAGAAACAATATCAACAACTTTGTTATAAATGCCTTTCTTATACCTAATAACCAAGTGGGATTGTTGTAGAAAACCCATCCATCTGAAGTGCCTTGCTTGCTGTAGCTTTGTTTGTGATTGTAAGTATTGCAATGGTTGATGATCTGTGTAAATGATAGTTTCTTTTCCCAACAAATAATGTTTCCATTTTTTCACACTTTTCACCAATGCAT